>JABUQX010112126.1:20000-70000 GCA_015478945.1 Trachelipus rathkii | reverse complement strand
TATATATATATAATAATATATATATATATATTATATATATTATATATATATACTATCTATATATATATTATATAATATTATATATATATATACTATATATATATATATATATATATATATATATATGGCTTTTGGAAGGTAAAGATAATAGAGATTCTACATTTATTACCGGACATGAACTTTCTCCTAAGCATATTTATAAATCTGTTGAAATCCACGAAGACTCTCGTTATCATCAACTTGCAGCGAAGGCAGGTTTTAAAAGCCAAAATGGTCATGATATTTCAACTCTTCTGACTAGTATAAACCAAACCAACAAGCGAGAAAAGAGAAGGTCACACACAGAAGATTGGTTGTTCAAACGTTTAATTGATTATAGGTTTTGTTTAATGGAAAACAAGGCATTGCGTACAGAGGGGATAAAGCAGAAGTGGCTTATACACTTGACTCTACAAATAATCATGGTAACTTTATCGAACTGGTCATATATAGTTGCAAATTATGATGGTTATTTAAAACAAAAATCATGTCAGAAAGTATATTGAAGAAGAAAAAAACAGAGAAAAAAATAAAGAACAAAGAGCTAGGGTAAGGTGACCTAAAAGACCGACTGGACAAGGCTCTTTGTTGACATTTTTGTCAAAAAAACCTTTATCAACTTAAAGTAATTGATTCGATGGGCCGTGAATATCATTTTTGAAAGACATTCATAATAGTATAATATTCAGCGTGATGGTAAGTAGTAGGGGGGTCATTGTGCACACATTTTTTTTTACCCCCAAATTTTTACTCCAAATTGGAGACCTACCTTGGGTAAAAAATGATAACCCAATTTTTTACCTGCCTTGACCTTTTCTGACCGCCACGTTGGTTTCCTGAGGGTATTTTTACCTGACCCTTTACCTTTTTGGGGCCTTGACCTTTTTTGAGAACCCTATTTTTTTGAGAACCTTAATTTTTAGAACCCTAATTTTTTGAGAACCCTAATTTTTTTGGCAACCCTAATTTTTGGCAACCCTAATTTTTTGGCAAACCCTAATTTTTTAGCACCCTTTCGAAGAAAGGGTGCGCCCAACGGTTGCGTCAGCAACCGGACCGTTTTGTTACTTTTATTACCCCCCTAATTTACGCCCCCAATTTTTTTCGACCGTGGGCAATTTTTGCCCACCGGTAATTTTTGATGTGTCTTTTAGGGCTTAGCCCTTTTTGATTTCGTTACCTTTGTTTGACCATGATATTTCGACCAACCCTTTGTCTTCCATGGTCAATTTGGCCCACGGTAATTTTAGGCTACCCTTTGGTCTTCCATGGCGTCAATTTTTGGCCACTGGAATTTTTGCGGTACCTTTGGTCTTCCTGGCATTTTTTTGCCACTGGTAATTTATTCGACCAACCCTTTGATATTCCATGGGTCATTTTTTGCCCACGTGGTTAATTTTCAATACCAACCTTGGTAGTTCATGGGGTCATTTTTTGCCCACGGTAATTCAACCAAACCCTTTGGTATTCCATGGGGTCATTTTTGACCCACGGTAATTTTTTGTCCTTCCTTTAGGACTTAGCCCTTTTTTGATGTCTTAACCTTGTCTGACAATGATATTTCGCCTTTGACCTTACCACAATACCATGGGTCAATTTGACCCACGCTAACTTGATGGCTTTTGATGGTTCCCAATTCACCGTAAGGAGTATCTAGTTATGTTTTATTAGTGTTCTATGAGTATTAGTTGATTGCCAGGTGAGTGCCAGGTGATTGCCAATGAGTGCCAATGAGTGCCAAGAGTGCCCAATGAGTGCCAAAGTGAGTGCCAACATAGTGCCAATGAGTGCCACATAGTGCCAAGTGCAGTGCCACATAGTGCCACATAGCCTCCCCTGAGCCTAGAATAGCCCTAATATGGGTGTCTACCCCTAGAGGTAATAAGGTATTAGGAATCGATTGGTGTATATTTACAATCTGCTAGAATGCTTCCTACTAACAGAGTTTGTATTTTTTCAACACTTAAAAACCATTATACAGTAGATCAAAGGGACTTACACTGAAACCATAACACTACACTTCACATACCCACACACAGGTACCACTTACACTTACACTCACCACCTCCGATATTGATGCCCTCAGCTAATGCCTCCAGCATTGATGCCTTCAAGCATTATGTCTCAGCATTGGCGGTGTGCCCAACTTCTTAAGTTCTTCCGGTTGTGAGGCTGAAAAGTGAAATGATCGTAAGTCTTTCATATTCACAATATTGCAGATTCATCTTTGATGAAAACGTCACCTTTGATGGCTCATCTCTTCCCACATCATAGAACAGAGTTAATTAATATTAATGTCTTCCCCCTTTCATAAGCTGCCCACCAGGCGCAGCAAGCCCCCTCCCCCGCAAAGGGCCCCCGCACCCACAGGTGCGACCGCCGCGCGAATGAAAAATATATATACTATTTAAGTTCATTCATTTTTTATGTTCCATACTTAAACATTTCAAAGAATTTCGTTTCAAATATAGCTACCGATCATTTCATTTTTTATTTCATACTTAAACATTTTTTATTAAAAACATTTTTCGCCGAACCTAAACTGTAACTCATTACAGACCTATTATTTAACACATATTATTTAACATTATTTTTACTTAATACTGTTCTACTTACATACTTTTAATTTATAAATTTTTTAAAAAATTGTATGTAAGAAGAAAAAATTCAGAGTGTCTGATATATAAACATTTTATTTTATTACAATTGTACGAAATTTTAAATTAAAAAACAATCTTTACATACCTTAAAGCAGTAAAGCTCAGTCAAAAACAATAAGAGGTGTTTATTACCTAACACTAGGGGATAGTATTGCTTTGTTACTGCTTACTTGCTTTAACTTTTGCTTAACTGCTTTAAACTCATGTTTTACTGCATATGTTTTACTGTATTAACTCATGTTTTACTGCTTTAACTCTTCTGCTTTACTGTTTTAACTCTCTGGTTGTTTTACTGTTTTAACTCTCTGCTTTACTGCCTTAACTCATATATATTTATTAAACATTTATGTTTCTTTATATTTTTTATTTGGTTTTAATACTTTTATTTTATTATTTCTTTTTTATTTTTTTTAATACTTTTTTTTATTTTAATTTGTTAATGTAAGAAAAAAAACACACAGAGTTATATATATATAAAACATTTTATTTTAATAAAATTGTACGAAATTTTATTAATAACATATACTTTACATACCTTAGAGCAGTAAAACAGTAGTAAAACAATAGGGGTGTTATTACCTAACACCTAGGGGATTAGTATTCTTTTTTTAACTTTCTCTTTACTGCTTTAACTTTCTGGCTTTACTGCTTAACTCATGTTTTACTTGCTTTAACTTCTGCTTTACTGCTTTAACTCATATTTATTAAAAACATAGTTTTCTTTTAATTTTTTATTTTGTTTTAATACTTTTATTATTTATTTCTATTTTTTATTTTTTGTTTTAATACTTTTTTATTTAATTTGTAAATTTATAAAATAAAAACACACAGAGTTTCGGCCATATAACATTTTATTTTAATAAAATTGTTACGAAATTTTTATAAAAACAATACTTCTACAACCCTTTAAAGCAGTAAAGCAGATAAAAACAAATAGAGTGTTATTACCTAAACACCTAGGGGATAGTATGGCCTTTGTTACTGCTTTACCTGCTTTAACTTCCATGCTTTACTGCTTTTAACTTCATGTTTTACTGCTTTAAACTTTCTTTTTACTGCTTTAACTTCTCTCAAGAATAATCATAAAATTGTTGCCTTTACTGTTTTAACTTTTCTTGCTTTACTGTTTTTACTCATATATTTATAACCATTATGTTTTTTTATTTTATTGTAAAATTTGTTTTATTTTTTTATTATTATTTTATTTATTTATTTATTATTTTTATATTTTTATTATTTTATTTTATTTATTTTTATTATTACTTAGTGTTATTTTACTTGATGCCTATTGTTATTATTATTTAGAACCACATCATTACACACAACACACACACACACACACACAGCACACCAACACACACACATACACTTACACTCTGATAACACATTCACTATGAACTTATAATACACATTCACATGGACCCTACATTTACCCATAACACTTACATTTACACTTAATAAGCATATACACACACACCACACACACCACACACACACTTAGCCACTTATACCACATTCATCTATGATACTTATACACTACATCACTGATGATACTTATCACACTCATTCCAGTTATGACACTTACTTTTATCATAGACACTTACTATTTTACACTTTACACCTCACCCACACAGATTTACTTACACACGTCACACACAGATTACTTACACTCACACAGATTAACTTACCCACTCACACACAGATTTACTTAGACACACACAGATTTTCTTACACTTGCACACACACACACACACACCACACACAACACACACACACACACACACACACAACACACCCACGCACACTCCTTAACACATTATAACGTATACTTTGTATTTTCAATTTTTTATGTTTTTGTTGAAAAAAATACATTAAAATTACTCAGTCAAAAATACAACTAAAAAATTATTTCAAATTTCTTAGAACTTCTATAATAATCAATGATTATTTTTCATCAAAGATTATTATTATCTGCGTTAATACTTTTTGTTTATTTAAATTTATAACTATCAAGTTTTAAAAAAACTTTTACTAAAATTTTATGAAATTTATTAAAAAACATATATTGTTACGTACCTTAAAGCAATAAAGTCAGTAAGGTCAGCCCCCAGCACCCCTCTACACCAAGATGTGCCACGTTATGTTCTATTGACCTTACTGCTTTACATCACCTTTAGCCATGTAATATGTATAAAAAATAACAAAAATAAGTTTTCTTCTCTGCTAACATAACATGTATTTTATTAAAATTATTTCTTAAGGTTTTTTATTTAAAAATAACAATTATCCACTTACATTTATATTATTCACTCGATGTAAACTAGATAATATTTGAAAGTTTTTTTATAGAATAATTCGGGTTTTCTTTATTATTATTATTTTTAAACATGTACATTGACAATCCATCCCGAGAAACACAACAACCCGGCACTCCTTACAGATACGATAACTGACCTCCTCCTGTAAATGTGTTGGAAATAACTACTTTTAGGTCTTAAATTAGGATAAATCCCTTTTTGTAACCGGCGGCGATTTAAAGCCTAATTTCCAGGTCAAAATTTATTTCACTGAACCTTTTCTGTAAAATTGTGGCATAGAACTACGATTTAGGCCTTAAATTTAGGCCTAAATTTAGATATCCTTGTTTGTAGACGGGCCTAATTTAATTTCCTAATACCAGCGTCAAAAGCGTATTTCCGTAATAGACAAGAATCGATTGTTATTATTATGTTTATAATATTTATAATATTTGAAACATGCGGGATCGGTAAGATCCTTTAAGCGCGTAAAAAAAGGAAATGTTTTTCCTTACTTTGATGGGTCGGGGTAATCCTATTCTCTATATGACCTCGTATTTGATTGGTCAGAATTATTTTATCGTCTTTTGAAAATTAACTTGTTCTTTAAACTTGTATTTGAGCAGGTGTGTTTTATTATCTTTTAGACCCAAAACTCATTTTAAAAATCATAGTCATTTTTAGCTGTTAAGCGGTGCACAAGTTATCTGATTTGTATTAAAGTGTTTTATTTTTACTAAGTTGTATATCATATTTATAATAAATACTTTATATTTGAGGAAAAATTATTAATTTTACTAGAATAGATTATAATAATTTACTAGTTCATAAGCTAACCACCAGGGGCTCAGCATGAGGCCCACCGCAAAAGGGAGCCAACCCCGCACCCGCACCCGCACCCGCGTCCCCGCCCGCCGCGTGCGCCGCAGGCGCAATATTTCCGCGTTCCGCCCGCCGCGTGCGCACGCAGGCGCCATATCCCCCGCGCAAATTATTATTTAGAACACACATACACACACCCGCACACACACACCACACCACACACACACACACACAACAGCACACACACTTACGCATATAACGTATAATTTATTAAAACATATTTATTTTATATTATAACTTAGTGTTACTTTACTTCATTGCCTATTGCTTATTATTATTAGAACACACATACACAAACACCACGCACACATACACACACACACACTCACACGCACACTCAAACTTATATATGCGTATAATTTATTAAAAACATTTATATTTCTTATTTTACTTAGTGTTTTTTTCATGCCTTATTGTTATTATTATTTAGAATTATACCATGCACACACTCACACACAACACACACACACACACAACCACACACATACACACTTACACATACGCACCACCCACTCGATATTGATGCCCCAACTTTAATGCCTCAGCTTTTGATACCTCAACTTTGATGCGGGCGGACGCGCGGGCGGGGACGCGGCGGGGGACGCACCAGCGGGTGCGGGGTTGGTTGCCCTTTGCGGGTGGGCTCATGCTGAGCCCTGGTGGTTAGCTTATGAACAAGTGAATTAATTATTATCTATTCTAGGGAAATTAATAATTATTCCTCAATGTAAGTATTTATAAAATATTGAGCTACTCTTAGTAAAAATAAAACACTTTTAATACAATCAGATAACTTGTGCACCGCTTAAACAGCAAATGACTAGATTTTAAAAATGAGTTTGGGTCTAAAGATAATAAAACACACACCTGGCTCAAATACAAGTTTAAAGAACAAAGTTTAATTTTCAAAAAGACGATAAAATAATTCTCGACAAATCACATACGAGGTCATATAGAGATTAGGATTACCCCGACCAATCACAAGTAAGGAAAACATTTCCTTTTTACCTGCTTAAAGGATCTTACCGATCTAGCATGTTTCAGTTGGAAATATATTTATAAAAATAATAATAACAATGATTCTTGTCTATACGGAAATTACCTTTTGACCTGGTATTAGGATTAAATTAGCCCGTCTACAAAAAGGGATTATCCTAAATTAGGCCTCTAAATTTTAGGCCTAATGGTAGTTATTGCACCCCATTTTACAGAAAAAGGTCAGTTTGAAAATATATTTTTTACCACTGGAGTTAGGCTTAAATCGCCCCGGGTTACAAAAAGGATTATCCTAAATTCTTAGACTATGTAGTTATTTCAACACATTTACAGAGAGAGAGGTCAGTTTTCGTATTGTAAGGAGGTGCGGTAGTTTTGTGTTTCTCGCTGATGGATTGTCAATGTTGACATCGCTAATAATAATAATAATAAGAAACCAAACTTATTTAAAAACTTTGAAAATATTTTTTAAAAATCCATCGAGTGAAATAATATAAATGTAAGTGTAATAATTGTTATTTTTTAAATTAAATTAATTAGAAAGATTTTTAATAAAGTACATGTTATGTTAGCAGCAGACAAGAACTTATTTTGTTATTTTATACATATTACATGGCTAAAGATGATGTAAACAGTAAGTCAAGAGAACAAAACGTTGGCATAGCTTGTGTAGAGGTGTTGCTGGGGGCTGACACTTACTGATTTTATTGCTTAAGGTACGTAAAATATATGTTTTTAATAAAAAATTTTCATAAAATTTTAGTAAAGTTTTTTAAAACTTGATAGTTATAAAATTATAAACAAAAAAGTATTAACAGATAATAATAAATTCTTTGTTCAAAGATAATGGTTTGAAGGATTATAGAAGTTTTAAGAACTTTGAAATAATTTTAGTTATATTTGAATGAGTAATATAAATGTACGTGTTTAATTTAAAAACATAAAATGTTTTAAAATTATATTTAGTTATATGTGTGGTGTGTGGTGCGTGGTGTGTGGTGTGTGGTGTGTGTGTGTGTGTGTGGTGTGGTGCAAGTGTAAAGTAAATCTGTGTGCTGTAAGCTAAATCTGTGATGTTGAGTGTAAGTAAATTCTGTGTGAGGCTAAGTAAATCTGGGTCATTGTAAGTGAAATCTGTGTGTGAGCTGTAAGTGTAAATGTAAGTGGCTATGGGAAAAAGTGTAAGTGTCATAGTGAAATGTGTGTATAAGTATCCAGTAGTGAATGTGTATGTGATATAAGTGTAAGGGGTTGTGTTGTGTTGTGTGTGTGTGGTGTGTGTGTGTGGGACCACATGTGTATAAGTGTAAATGTAAGTGTCTATGGGTTAATGTAAGTGTCATAGTGAATGTGTGTATAAGTGTCATAGTGATGTGTGTATATGTGTGTGTGTGTGTGTTGTGCGTGTGTGTGTGTGTGGTGTGTGGTATGTGTGTTCAAAATAATAAAACAATAGGCATGAAGAATAACACTAAATTATTAATAAAAATAATTAAAATAAAATTAATAAAAATAAAAAAAAATAAATAAAATAAATAAAAATAATAATAAAATATAATAAAAAGTATTAAAACAAAATAAAAACATAATTGTTAATAAATATACTGAGTTTAACAGTAAGCAAGAAAGTTTAAAACAGTTAAAGCAGAAAGTTTTTAAAAGCAGTTTAAAACAGAAAGTTTTTAAAGCCCAGTTAAACAGGAAGTTAAAGCAGTAAAACATGATATGTAGTAAAGCAGAAAAGTTAAAGCAGTAAAGCAGTAAAACAAAGGCATACTAATTCCCCTAGGTTTAGTGGTTTTAACTCCTATGTTTTACTGTTTTACTGCTTTAAGGGTTGTAAAGGTATATGTTTTTAATAAAATTTCGTTACAATTTTATTAAATTAAAATTTTATATGGGCCGAACTCTGTGTGTTTTTAATCTTACATTACAAATTAAAAATAAAAAAAGTATTAAAACAAAAATAAAAATAGAAATAATAAATAAAAAGTTTAAAACAAAATAAAAAATATAAAAGAAAACATAATGTTAATAAATATATGAGTTTAAAGCAGTAAATCCAGAAAGTTAAAGAGTAAAAACATTGAGTAACAGACAGTAAGCAGAAAGTTTTTAAAGCAGTAAAGCAGAAAACAAAAGCCATACAAATCCCCCTAGGTGTTAGGTATAACACCTCTTATTTGTTTGTACTGCTTACATGCTTAAGGGTATGTAAAGTATATGTTTTTAATTAAAATTTCGTTACCAATTTTATTAAAATAAAATGTGTATATAACAGAAACCTGTGTGTTTTTATACTTACATTACAAATTAAAAATAAAAAAAGTATTAAAACAAAAATTAAAAAATAGAAAGATAAATAAAAAGTATTAAAATCAAAAATAAAAATATAAAAGAAAACAATAATGTTAATAAATATTATGAGTTAAGAAGTAAAGCAGAGAGTTAAAAACAGTAAAGCAGAGAGTTAAAAAAGAGTTAAAGCAGAGAGTTAAAGCAGTAAAAAAACATGAGTTAAAGCAGCTTAAAGCAGAAAGTTAAAGCAGTTTAAAAACATGAGTTTTAAAGCAGTAAAACAGTAACGTTAAAGCAGCAAAGCAGTAAAACAAAGGCATACTATTCCCTAGGTGTTAGGTAATAACACCTCTATTTTGTTTTTACTGCTTTACTGCTTTAAGGTATGATATGGTATATGTTTTTAATTAAAATTTCGTACCAATGTAGTAAAATGAATGATCTATATTATCTCAGGACACTCTGAATTTTCTTCTTACATACAATTTTTTAAAAATTATATTTAAATTAAAAAAGTATTAAGAGAAAGTATTAAGTAAAAAATAATGTTAATAAATATATGTGTTAATAATAGGTCTGTAATGAGTATACAGTTTTAGGTTCGCGAAATGTTTTTAATAAAAAAATGTTTTAAGTATGAAATAAAAAATTGGAATGACTCGTAGTATATTTGAAACGAAATTCTTTGAAATGTTTAAGTCATGAAATTAAAAATGAATGACTTAAGTAATATTTTTTTCATTCGCGCGGCGGGCCGCACCTTTGGGTGCGGGGCCTCCATCCTTTGCGGGCGAGGGCGGCTTGCTGCGCCCTGTTGGGCAGCTTATGAACTTGGGAAGACATTAATATTAACTCTTTTCTTGATGTGGGAAGAGATGAGCCATCAAAGGTGATTTCATCAAAGATGAATAATCAATATAGATGGTATCAAAGATGACAGTCATCAAAGATGAGTCATCCAAAGATTGAACCTTCAGAAGTTGAGAACCATCAGATGCTGAGACATTGAATGCTGAGGCATGCAGATGCTGAGGGCATTAATGCTGTAGCATCAAAATATCGACGTGTCGTAGGTGTAAGTGTAAGTGTACCTGTGTGGGTGTATATGTGTAAGTGTTATATGTTAATGTTATGTTATGGAGGCAGTGTAAGTGATTATGAAGCTGTTAATTAAAAAATACTACTTCATAGTAGGAAGCATGTCTAGCAGATTTAATTATAAACCAACTCGAGCCTGCATACCTTTATTACCTGCAGGAAGTAGACACCCATTATGCGGCTATTCTGAGGCTCAGAGGCTTAAGAAAAGGCTTGAAAAAGGCACTTCAGTTGGAACTACTGTGGCACTCACTTGGCACTAGTGGCACTCGCTTGCACTACTGTGGCACTCGACTTGCACTCTATTGGCACTCCATTTGGGCACGGTCCATTGGTCACTTCACTTGCACTTCACCTGGCACTCGACCTGCACTCACTATTACTCAGTAGAACACTAACCATAGAACATCACTACGATACTCGCTTACCGGTGAATAGGGAACCATCAAAGCCATCAAGTTAGCGTTGGTCAAAATTGACCCGGTATATGGCAAGGTTAAAGCGAAATATCATGGTCAAACAACGTGAAGACATCAAAAAAGGGAGGCTAAGTCCTAAAGGACCAAGCGACAAAAAAATTACCGTGGCGTCAAAATGAACCCATGGACAATACATAAGAGGGTTGAGCGTTAAAATTACGTCCTGTGTGTCAAAAAGAATGACCCATGGAATACTCCAAAGTAGGTTGTTGAAAAGAATTACCGTGACGGGCAAAGCAAAGACCCATGGAATACCCAAAGGTTGGTCGAAAATCTACCGTGGAGCAAAAAAGTGACCCATGGAAGACAAAGGGTACCCAAAAATGTTCAGGCCCCCACGCATAGCGGATAGCGCGCAAAATTGACCCAGTGGAAAGACCATGAGGGTAGGCCTAAAATTACCGGTGGGCCAAAATTGACCCATGGAAGACCAAAGGTGTTAGGTCGAAATATCATGGTCAAACAAGATCGAGCTCGGGTAACCGAAATCAAAAAGGCTAAGCCGCCTAAGAGGTTCGAAGCCATCAAAAAATTACCGTGGGCAAAAACATTGGCCCTCGGTTAGAAAAAAATGTAGGGGTCGTAAAAATAGGGTTGGTATAGCGTACAACGGTTGCTGACCAACCGTTTGGCGCAACCCTTCTTCGAAAGCGGTGCTTAAAATTAGGGTTGCAAAAAATTAGGGGCCAGAAAAAAAAGATAGTGCTGGGCCGTTGCCAAAAAACATGGTAGGTAGTTCTCAAAAATTAGGGGTTCTCAAAAAATATCAAAAAATACGGTTCTCAAAAAATTGTCACCCTGCAAGGATAAGGTCAAGGGTCCCCAAAGAAGGGTTCACGGTCAGGTAAAATACCTCAGGAAACAGCGTGTGCCGGTCAGGAAAAGGTCAGAGGGCATCGTGTAATAATTGGTCGGGTTATCATTTTTGTACCCCAAAGATATGGGTCTCCAATCTCGCGAGTAAACAAATTTGGGTGAAAAAATATATGGCAAAAGACCCCCCCTACTACAGTGGATTAGATAGTGCTCCAAAGAGCGTATGACATCCGATTGCGTCAGCGTGTCCATACAAAGATATGGATGTAAGACTTTCTAGGAAATAACAGTAAGGCATGATTCAGAGGCGTATGAGCTTATAAAATCCAAAAGGTAGCCAAAGTGGCACTTGCCAAATAACAAAATATATCATTGATTCTGTTCATTTTGACGGACGCTAACAATATGAAAGGTTGTTTAAACGGTCTACAAGCTCAGTTCAAAAAGGAAAATGAAGATCTTATTTACACTCACTGTATGGGACACTTGCTTGCCTTATGGGAGAGGAAAGCAAAAAGAAAACATATTGCACATGAAAAAATGCACAGGTTGCAAAAAATTGGAGCCACAAGGTGGTGGAGCAAACATAAAGCTCTTTCTTCAATTATCGATGAGGATTTTTAAGAAGTGAGAAAAGTGTAAACGCAGAGAAACTATTCAATTTTATTACCGTTTTAAAAGAAATATCAAATGGAAGTTTTGACTGCAAATCTAAATTCATAGCAAGAATTTTATGCAGTCAGTGGTCCAAATTTGAAAAAAGCCATATTATGTCTTTTGTTTTTATTAAATTTATTTCTTGTTATATCTCCCATTTTTCAAAATTATTTACAAAGTAAAACCATTGGCTATTCTACAGCCTGGAACTAGGTAGAGAAGCTGCTTCAAAAAGTAGGAGATAATAAAAGGAGTGATAAACACTTTCAGGCTCTTTATTTTCAAAAACAAAATATTATGCAAGTACAATTAATAGCAAATTAGAAGATAACAACAGTATTGGTGTACAGAGAGGTGTTAGAATTAGATTTCAAGGAAAGATAGAACTGTCAAGAAAAAGCTTAGTAATGACTGGTGAAAAATCAATAGATAAAGCTCCTGAAATCTCATACTGCCCTCAAAAACTATAAATGGTCTTTTTCCCAGTGTATTTAGATTGTGCCAGGTACAAGTATCGGAAGAAAGAATTAGTCCAAACAAAGAAATTTTGCCCAAAGAAATTTAATGAAATTGTAATGCTTGATAGTTTCCTACGAAGTCCTCTGTAGTATTTCCAACTTTTGTAAAGTTGAAGTAAGTCCAGTTATTGATAGAGCTGACAGCTTGCAGATCGGATGAAGTTTTAGCAATGGCTGAAAAAAACTAACATTTAAAGAAACAAGACAACAAAATAGAGATGGAAGAAATCTAGTGAATTTGGCGATGTATTTATAGAATCTGAATTTGAAGAAGACGAAAAAATCTTTATGGTACTGCTCTGACAATAAACAATGTTTTCGGTGTTTATCATGCGAATTTTTTGTTGTTTTTTGAACTCTCACAATCTCTGGATTGTTTACCAACCTATATGTAGCTTACAAATTTGTACTAACCATACCCTGTACACAAGTCACCTGTTGAAGGGTAATTCTTAAACTTAAAATAGTTAAGAACTCGACTTAGATCTACTTTAGGCCAAGAACCCCTCTTATGTTTAATCTTTTCATAAATGTAGAAAGACTTATTTTATAACTTGGATCAACACTTGTCTTGGTTGAACAGTGAAGAACTGGTCCAATTTTCTTATCTTTGCCATTTCTTCTGAACAGTTATTTTTCCGGAATAAACTAAACAGAAAAAAGCCACTTGTAGAGCCATTTTTCTTTGTTTCTTGGATATCCCCATTCCTGAACTTTTTGCAGGTTAACCGGGATAAGCGTGGGAAACTATTGTTCAAATGGCAAGAAATTGGACCAATGTTAGAGGATTATAACAATATAAATAGATGCTTCATTCGTGTCCACTAATGAATTGAACCGGTTTAAACAAACGGCTCAAGACATAGAGACTATTCATCTATTTACACTGTTAGTTCAAATTAACACCTCGTAATTTAAGTTAGCTATACTTATTTTTTCTAGCAGAGAACTAGTTTAGGTACGGTTTATAAAAATTATACTTAAATATTTATTGTGAAAGTAAAATACATCAAAAATAGCTTACTTTTTTACTCAACTATTTTCCAATTGACAAAAATGTGCTTTTTAAGCATGTAAGCCTAATTTCCAAAATTACATATTCAAATAATCTATTCCCTCTAAATCCGATAAGGGGCCCCTTTTCAATCTCTAGCCGAGGGGCCCTTTTTCAATCTCTAGCCGAGGGCCCCCAAAAGGAGCCAGTCCGGGCCTGTAGTGGCTGTGTCAGTTCTCGTTTTTGAAAGGCTTCAGTGTAGCGGGAAGAACTGAACTTGAATGGCTAGCAAAGCTATAACCTAACGCATCCCCTACAGCAGCAGGAGCGGAGATCGTATCAGATTATATTGAGGCCCCCATAACGGAGGGACTGTGGGTGAGGAGTTATTGGAGCAACGAGATATTTTCTGTGTACTTTCCACACTAAAGGAAGGGGAGTTGTGGGGTTAACAGTCGATATTTACAGTTCGAAAATGATTTTACGCGTTTTTGACGAATTAATTTCGCCGAGCATCTCCCGCTGCGATGCTTTAAAATAATCAGTTTGGGGTCGACAGGTCTTTTTTGTATTGGCCTGTAAGAGTTTCTTCTTCTCGTCGGTTGGCTTGGTGCGCACCTTCTTGGACCACCAAGGGTCGTTGCCCGACCGCCTTGCCTGAGGAAACTGCGGGGAGTGCAAGCTTTCCGCTGCCGAGATGACTACTTCTGGAAGAAGCAAAAGGCATCATCAACAGTTCGGAAATCGTTTATGAAGGAGAAAGAGGAAAGCGGTGGCCTGATTTAAAAAGGATGCCACTCCGCTTCGATCATAACGCCAGCCTTGGCAGTGGGTTTTTGCATTGAGCTTGGAACAAGCTCATTTAATGCTATTGGGGTAATGATCGCTGTCCGAAGTAAATAAATCAAAGCCAGGGGACCAGGTTAAAACCGATCCATAAGGGAAATGGAGCACAAGGAAATATCCCATACAAGAAGAAGTATGTGTATTCTAAACGTTCATAGGTAGGGAAGGGCCTGTGTTAAGGCATCCCAGGGAAAAGGGGTTAGGTGATCTTATTGAAAGGATCTTGGATTAGATGAAGTGACAGTCCACCCATAAGTGTTGGCGGAGGTTGAAGTCAACCTAGGCTATAACAACCGGAGTTAGGGAGCTGTTTAAAAAGATCGGCTAAGTCGACCTTAGTAAATTCATTACTCCGGATGCTAAGTAGATTGAACATGTCAGTAATGTCGTGGCGACAAGTGAATTCTTGCCGCCACTGCCTGCATGAAGTTTGGTTTGGAGAAGGACTGGGGAATAGAAAATAGATTTGTGAATGAGTATTCCTGCCCTCCCCTAACATTGTCACCTCTTTCTATAGAAGTTAAGCGGCGATTTGTATTCAGATGGTTGAAAGAAGTCCCGATGACATAGTCGAATGCAAACATATACACTATGGTGTACATATGTTTATTACGGCTGAACAAAGTTCTCGAAATTAGAAGTAATAACCACGACAATCCATTTGAAGGAAAGTGTTCATTTGATGATTAGGATATTTATGATGGTGAGGTCTATTAGAGACAATTGTCTCTTTGTGGCTAGGGATTAATGTTTAGCAGGGGGTTCGGATTGAGAGGGAAGGTTGAGACGTGGTCTCGGCGAGGAGGGGGAACAAAACCTGGGGGAAAGAGGTAGGTCATTACTCAGAGAAATTGTTTAGGTTGTATCGCTCTTTTAGGGGAGGAGTTTTCAGATGGTATTGGTGAAAGAGCTTCGCCATGAATGCGAGATAGAGTTGAATTCAACCCAAATCCAACTTTGTTATTGTGGGTTCGTGGTTAATAGGAAGTAGTATTTCGTAATGCTCATATTTATTAGTGGGAGCAGTATCAGAATCCGCTTGGCAGCAGATTCAGAAATGTGGGAGGGATATAGAGTGTTTTCCATGGAAATGGGGAAGGAAGTGTAACCGTAAGGGTATTGTCTTTCTGAGAATGTGTTGGGGTTACGAAACATCGATTTTCCAATAGGGATTTCGATAATGGTAAGGCTCTGATCTGGCAGAATTTTTTCCGAGACTTCCATCCATGCGGTGACTTTGGGAAATTGGGCAGTTTGATTTTGGAGAATTGGGACCTCTGGTCTATCTTCATGCCTCCAACAGACCCAGACCGCTTAGAGCGTTTGCGACGTTTCACGTTTGACAGTTATTCCATTCACCTTTTCGGAAGTGCAGGATAGCATTAGAAAGAGAATGTGTCATCGCATCAAGCTCCATTGGGAGCTGTTATCCAATTCATCTCTAGGGTATAGAATCCTTAGAGAGGGCTGATAAGAAACTCGGAGAAGAGTTATAGGAAGGTTCAGAAGAGTTGATATAATCCTTCAAAATATTAGAGGATTGGTTGGTGGGTTCTTCGACACCTATGACTACTTTGAAAGGTTTCAGGAAAGCGGAAAGAGCTCGAGTGGGTATAGAGTTACGGCGAGGTCCTTTCTGAGTTGCATTTTTTACATCTGGGGTACTGTGTTTTTGTTTAAAATTTCTCTATATTTTAACGAATATTCTTTAACTTGGCGACTATTTTCTTTTCTGTGTCTTTTGAAACATCTTTTCCGAGGGATTTGGGAGTAATAAGTGGGAGGCGAATAAGGACAAAGGCAGGACCGTCTCTTGCATAAAGTTTGGGGTGAAAACCAATTTGTGGTGAATTTATGGACAGTGTGTTTGGCAGGAAATGTTTCCAAATTTTGTATTTGGATGAGCCAGCTTAGTTTCATTGCTAGTTGGTTGAAAAGTAGTACTCAGGATAGGCTTGTTGATAGCTTTTTTGGACGGGAAAGATTGAATCAAGGGCTGCTTTTTGTACTCTTGAGGAAGTTGGTTAGTGGGGCCAGTACGGGTTAGACAAGTTGCTAGTACATGCGCCTGAGTTTCAATGGGAACTTTAAGAGAGGAAGTTCTGTTAGATTAGGGTTGTGTTGGCTGGATTAACACGCGGAGGCCTGTGGGGGCAGCTGTAATTGTGGGTATGATTGATTTTGATTTGGTCTGGTAATTTTCCCTGAGCTAGCGTATAGCATCTCTCCTCTCAATTTATGTATTGTACATAGCTCTAAAACCTCCTGTTTCAAACAGGTAAGGACGGGCATTTGAAAGAAAAGCCTGTGGGTCCATTACAGTTCCACAGTTAGGGGTTGATTTTCCATGGAGTGTGAAATAATTCTTCCGCAGACCTGGGCATTGTCATCCGGTCCCCTACAGTATTTTCTGGGGATGACCAAAACGTTTGCATTGAAGCAAACGTCTGGGTCAAGGGATAAACGTGAAAACACTGTGACTTGTGAACCCCTATTTTGACCTTTGTAGGTGGATAAAGGGGTATTAAAAGTCAGCAGTAACGGGGGATTTGGGTTTGTCAGGAGTTTTCCGGCGAGGGGGAAATCTATAAATGTTTGTAACGGAATATCTTTTCTGCTGGAGATTTCTTACACAAAAATGACAGCTGTGTCTCGGTCTCTCTGTTCATAACAATAAATAGTGCCTTTAGATCGTGTTTCTTATTTCATCAGGAGTAGAATAAGAGGAATATTTGCAAGAGACGTTAAGGATGACAGAATGGAACTTTGATTTCCGTTAGCAGCTTTTACGAGAATGGACCCATTCCTCATCAATTGTGACTGGAGGGTCTTCAACCCTAAAGCTTCTTTAAGTACCCTACTGAGAAGAATGCGTTCTGTGCTCAGTAAGAGTTTTGGAGGTAGTGAATCGATAGCAGTATGTAATACATCGGGCAATGACAGTCTGCTGACATTTCCTGGAGGGGGTGCAGCGTATGGAGAAAACGAATGAGTACGACTGTGTAGGGGGGCACCTTTACGCGGGATTGCTCCGGGGGCGTTGGGCACTGGGGGTTCGGGTTTTGCTAGTCGACGATCGGTCTTGAAATTCTGCAAAGGACCCTCAGTTTGTAGGAGAAGGAGTACAGCCATAGGTACCAGGTCTAGTAGTAGTAGGACCGATGGGTAGTGGTCAGGAAGGGAAGCTGACCAGATGGTAATTATTGTTTGATGTTCGGCTCACCTGGTTTAAATACGTTTTTTCTTTTAAGACTTTCCATATAAAAATTAACCACAGACTTCGTCTCCATGATGAGCACATAGCATAAAGCACTATAGCAATAAAGCAAATAACAGGATGGGCTGGAAAGGCGAATATTTCATAAGGAAGGGTAGTGAATCCTTCTTCCACAGCAGGTCAAGTCCAGAGACCCACACTAGCACCGATCCGACTCCGCCAGTTGGGCCGTGATGGCCTCGGAGATCCGAAACTTTAGTGGGTCCCACCCCGTACCACCCGGCCACCTAAGTCTTTCGCGGTAAAGTCGCGAGATTATACACCAAAGTGCAGAACAGCCTCCCCAGTGGTTAATCAGGGCTCAGGTTCCCTACAATTGGCGGCCCGGTCAGCAGAGGTGAGGGTAAATGACCGGTTTTTCAACTGTACCCTCATCCACGGGGAGGAAGTGTGGGGTGAACTGTAAACCAGTGCAGGGAGAGCACCCGGATGCCCAAGGCTGTGATGGGAAAAGGGGAGGGTAACTTATACAAAAATTAAAGGGACTTCTGGGTGGGAATGGAGAAAAAAAAAAAAAATCTGATTCTTCGCTCTAGGACACTGAAGGGCAGTATATCCCCCCCACCAACTGCAAGGTAATCAGATTTCGGGTGGGAATTCTTAAATTAAATGTTAAACTTTTATTGCTTCTGAATTTGGTATTTTCTTCCTGCGTAAAGATCGTTCTTATTGACAGGTTGTGAAAGCAGAGCTGCCAGTATATTTTTCCTGAGAAGAGTAGGAACAGAATACAATTGCATCAGAGGAAAGAATTCAGGTTGCTGCAATCTGGTATTACAAGAGGTTGTGAGATTGGATGAATCGAACTTACGTATTCTGACTTCTGTAGTGACCAATTTCAAAGGAAGCAAGAATCAGTCTGTTCAAAGTGACAATGTAAATAGTAAATTAGATTCCCCATAGGATAGAAAAAAAAACTAATTTGATAGTCAAATTTATTTTTAGAAAGTAAAGTTACAAATTTATTTATATTAAATTCTATCACCAACTATTATTGCCAATAGTCAACATTTAAAACTAAAGAATAAAAACCTAATAATGAATTAATTATTACGATTTTCTGATTTAGGCTTTAAGACTGTAGAGGAATGTTACATTTTATCTTCAATGAAGATTTTGGACACTGAGGTTTACAAATTTAAATTCTAATTACAATATTTAATCGACCCTACTGCCTAAAAAGTATAATTCAGATTTAATAATCCTAACAAAATTTCAAATTTACCATACCAAAAACCATCTCATAAACTGATCAAAGAAATTAATTCAAAAGAATGAAAAAAAAAAAAATTAAGCAAGTTACCAACTTTCCAATTTAAACGTCTAAAATTTCTGAATAGGAAAACCCGATTACCTTCAAAATTTGATTGAAAATGCATGTAAATTTGTCCTAAGGACACTAAATAATATTACGGCAGTTAAGATTAAAGGATTTAAATTGGTATAACAAAATATTAACCTAAGGAAACGCTATCGACAGTAATCTGAATTTACACACAAACGATCTGGATTAATAACAATGTTGACAGTAATCTGAATATACACAAAAACTATCTGGATTTATATAACACTATTGACAGTAATCCGAATATACATAAGAAATTATCTGAATTTCACTATTGACTAATCTGAATATTCATGGATAGGATCTAAGATTTATAAAGCTTAAACAAAAGCAAAATAATTTGATACCTAATCTAACTTGATCTAAGACAAGCACCTAGCTTAAAAGGTTTTTCAAACATTTCAACAAATATCCTTATGAAGCACTTCCGTTGTTGCTTCACAGATGCATAACCAAAGACGGAGATAATGAAATATAAAATCCAAAATGTAAATAATAAAAATGAAACTATTACTGTTTAACTTGACCATGGACAATTTTATATAATCTACGCTGCCATTTCTGCCGAAGTCCCTTAGTAACAATGGAAAGTTATATTTGAAAATTGTTTTATGGTTGACATAACTTTAATAATAATAAATAATTAATATTTTTCAGTTATATTTATATAGATATAGAAACTTACAAACTACTAAACGAAATGTAATATCAAATTATCTGAGAAAGAAAAAATAAAATAGGGCCTAAGTCCAAAACAACATATATCATTCCAAAATAGAGAGACAAATTTCATCACATTGAGCAAAGAAAATTTTTTTTTTAAAGACTAAACAGTACTAAATCTATTTTGTCAAACAGAACATAGATAATTTGTAATAGTATAACAATAATAACAATTTATATTAAATATATTCAAAAAGATAATATCCTAAGGGTGTCATCTGAAATTCAGAGATCTAAGTTGTGGTCCATAAGTATATATATATATTTATATAAAGACCATTTAATTTTAATTTTTTCTATAATAAATGATTTATCACACTTATAACTCATTCTACAGTTGTGCAGTATACACCCTCACACACGTTCAACAAAAAAAACATTTTCAAATCGTTTGGAAAATTGCAATTACTCAATTTAAAGTAAAAAGTACACACACTTTCTTACCTCAAATAAATGTATTTCTTTATAATATTTCCCCCATAATGAATAATATATTCTTGATACCTGGCAAAACTCTTCTATGATTAAATATATTTTTAAATTTAAATTATATAACATGTAATTAAAATAAATATATAATATTTTAAAACTTAAAAAGCGAAAAAAACAATAATAATAAATATCTGATCTATTACTTCTACAATTTGTCAAAAAATATCTGGAGTTGCTACAAATTCATTGAAACATATGTAATTAAAATAAATATACATTTTATAACAAAAAACGAAAAAACCAATAATAATAAATATTTGATCTTTACTTCTACAATTTGTCGTAAAAATATCTGGAGTTGCTACAAATTCATTGAAACATGTAATTAAAATAAATATATATATATTTTATAACAAAAAACGAAAAAAACAATAATAATAAATATTTGATCTATTACTTCTACAATTTGTCATAAAAATATCTGGAGTTGCTACAAATTCATTGAAACCATTTTAAAATGTTGTTGTATACTCATTGACCAAAACAAAATTCACAATACATATTACCATCGTAACCAAGAGTTATAATTTTAAACCTTAATACAATAATATCAAAAGAATGGTTGCTAAGTGGTAATATTAATAACCATATCGTCAAAATAAAGGTCGTCTACTAGTAACCTTAACAACAATGGTATAAAAATAACGGTGTCAAGTATAATCTTAATAACAATAATATAAAAATAATGATTGCCAAAGTAGGTACTTAATAATACCGAATTAATCTCAAAGAGAGAAAACAGGGTTATAAACTAACAAGTACAATTTACGGAGATAGGAAAAACACTACAATTTGTTATGTAATTGTTATAAACATGTCAAAGTTCCAAATCTTTTTTCCTAATATCACAGTATTAGTAATAAATGGTATCAAAATGTATGCATAGACTTTTTTAAGAACTGGAAATTTTGTTCACAATTGGAAAAGTAAATTGTTCGTAGTTATTGTTCTTGGGATCTAGAAAGAAATAACACCAACAATCCACCGAATTAAACAATTTATCAAGATATACAATACAACCCAACCCAACCTAACCTAACCTACCTACATACACATAAATATATATGTTGGTGGATTGTGCCTATCGGTGAAATATAGATTTTGGTGAATTGCTATCGGTATTTATGCCGGTCCCATTTTCCTTACACCTGTCAATAAGTATAAAACAAGCTGGCAAAGGCAAGGAAAGCAATAAATGAAATTCATTATGTAGCAGCATCAGCAAAAACTAAATAATAATAATAATAATAATAATAATAATAATAATAATAATAATAATAATAATAATAATAATAATTGGAGTTACTTCCTTTTGACTTCAATATTAACTCGATGATAAGCGTTCGAGAGCAGACCTCTCAAATTCCAGATATTTGAAAAATTTTCTGGTTGCGTGTTGTAACTAGAATCCACAGCTTTCACCACTAGTTCCATCTTATTTACACCATCGGGAACCTTTACGAGTGCCTTCCATATGGACCAACCCCAAGCGCGTGGATGTTTGGCATCGTCAGACACAAGTTCATCAACCTCTCGCCAAGTTTTTCCACCATCTGTTGATATATCTACTCTTATAGTTTTTCTTCCTCCACCACTGTACGAGTAGCCTTTAACAAAAATAAAAATAAAAATAAATATAAAAATAAAAATAAAAATAAAAATAAATAATAATAATAATATTTGTTCCTCTAACCAGTATCTCAGAGGATCTAAATATTTAATAAATTTTCTTGACATTATATTTATTAATGTTAAAACTTACAACCCCTGCATATGATGGTAAATGTTAAAGTGATTTTAAATATAAAATAAATATTTTGAAATTCTCTTATTGTTAAGATATTTTCACCACGTCTCTCATAAACACAGCTATTAACATTCAACCCAAAAACTTAATCTCCTTTTTAAGAAATAATTTCATGTTTTTGTTTATTTTTCATATTTAATATGGAAAAGACAATTTTAAAAATTCCTTAGTGTGTGTATGTGTGTCGAGGGGGGGGAGGGTGAAATTGAGCAAATTTCAAAGACTAGTTAAAAAATTTTAAGAATTTTAACATGATCTATTTCTCTCAATATTTCTGTGAAATAAAAATGGTGAATAAGCGAAGCTTTGAATACAAATAGCAAATGAATAATAATATGGTGATATAAATAATAATAATTATTGTTCTTTCCCATTAAATATTTCATAAATTGACAATAAAATTGAAATATTTCTTGGATTCTAAAAGCAATTCAACTATGAACCAAATCTCTTCGAAACCCGCTTTATTTATTTTATAATTGCTAATAATGATTATTATTATTTTTTTTTTTTGGAGTGTGTGGGTACAGAAGTTATTAATGCTCACTCAGAAGCGTCGGTATAATCTATTTGAGATTTTACTTTCTTCCTTAAATAGTATTAGATTTCTTCATATGGTAAAATAGGTTTCAAATTAAATTCTTAAATGAAACTTTAAAATAATAAATATTCTATTCTTCTTCTTCCTCATCTACCTTTTTTCCCAAGATTGGGAATAAGGTGCATTACATGCATCGGAAAAGAAAAGCAGTAGAAAAATATGACAAAAGTCTAAAAGAAAGCCCAGCCTTACCGCCCCCTCTGTACCATTAATTAGTAAGAACTCGTCGCAATCAGAAAATCCACCCTAGAGCTTCACGGGACCGCGACGGATCCTCACTATAGTAAATCGTCAAGTGTAGGGTTCATCCCCTGGCCCAGGTGGGCCACAACCATACCCCCTCACAAAACCCCACCATTCTCTCCTATCATGCACCTTTCTTCTCGCCTCTGCCAAACTCACATTTCTCTCCTGCAGACATTCCTTTACTGACTCAATCCACTTTTTCTTCGGTCTTCAAGCCGTCGACGTCCCAACACACTCACCATATACATCCGCTTAACCAACCCCGACTATGCATTCATCCTTTCCACCATGACCAAACACATTCTCAACATACTTTCATTATCTTCTCTCCCTTTCTTTCACACCACACCACTCTCTAATACTTTCAATTCCTCGAATTTATCCCAATTCTTCGTCTATCTAGCACGCCCCTAAGAGTGTCCATTCTGAAACACATGAACTTTAGACCTATACTTCTAATTCTAGACCATAGTCTCACTACTGTACAATAACACAGGTAAGTATCAACATACCCTCATGCAAGACCCTAGCGCACTCCAGACTTAGTCCTTTGACATCCACGAACGATTTAACTGCACCAGACTCTTCCTGCCATTCACAACTTTCCTACTACACTCTGATCATCCTTTCCCTTCTCATCCCAACACATATCCTAAATATTTAAACTCAGACACTTGTTCCAGCTGCTCACCATCTAAACATAACTTCACACCACAGGGGGCTGTCCTCACTCACAACCATAACCTTACTCTTTATCTACGTTTCATACTTTCAAAACTCCCTCCTTTATACACACCCTGCCAAATCTCTCTACAATCCTTCTCAAACTCTCTTCAGATTCGCCAGAAAGAACCAAATCATGTGCATATAATTAGGTAGGGCACCCTCCACTTCCCTCCATCTCCATCATTCTAACATCCTTTCCGTCCACCCGCCATCTCTAATTCTTTCATTTTTAACCCCATCCATATACAAATGAAATAACCAAGGAAGACATTTAACACAACCCCGTGTCTCACTCCGCTTTTACATACTATACCAATCACAACTGAACACCATTTTATCCCTTACACACGCCTCACTATCGTGCATACATACTTTGATTCCATTCAGAAGCTACCACCAACACCGTATATTACTAACACCTGCCATAGAGCTTCCCTAATTAACCCTATCATACGCCTGTTGCAAATTCCATAAAAACCTAAATACAATTTTATTCTTTCTTCTCCCTCATTTTCTCAATCATTTGTTTCAATGGTTAAAGATTTGAATCCACACATCCTCTCCACTCTCTAAACGCACCTTGTCTTCACAATCAGTCCCTTCAGTCACTTCGACGCACTCTTTCGGACCAAAAATACCAGCATTTTTATGCTTCATCTAACAACACTCAAACCTTAATTCCCCTATAATTTATACAGTTTCCCCTCTATCTCCCTTACCCTTATATTAAGGGTACTATTACTGCCTTCTCCTCAATCCTTGGACACTATACCTCATAAACGCTTTATCTACACAACTTCCAAAACCAATCAATCACCATTCGCCTTCATTTTTGATCATTCACCAGTAATTTCATCTATACCGGCAGGATTTACCATTCTTCAAACTTCTCACTTCTACCATTACCTCCTCTTGCAAATCAACCTCATCCCCAAAATACCTATTCCTTCTTGCACACCATCAAAACCCACACACATTCACTATCACCTCTTCTTACTGTCAATATTATGCAGATTCTCGAAAGTGTTCTTTCCACACTCCCCTCACATCATTTCATCAGTTACAAAAGCACCATCCCTATTCATTATTCTGAGCAGGTTCCCTTTATTCTCATTCTTAACCTTTCGCGGTTCCTTCCAAAAGAGCTTCCTATTCCCTTGTAAGTCCCCATTCATCCTCCTTCCAAACTACATTTACCTCTTCTTTTCTCCTACGTATGCAACTTTTAGTATTTCTTTTTTGCTCCTTATATAATTCCAAGCATTTTTCTTTTGAAATATTCTATTGTAAGTTCCAAAACAAACGACCTCTTTTTTTTTGTTTTTTTTAAAGCAAAATTGTCTGATTTTCCTTTTTTCTTTTCTTTGATAAAAACAAATTTATTTTAATAATTTAAACCATTTTTTATTATCATTACTAACAGTCTTGAGAAAAGTTTTTTCCCAACAATTGTACTGTATAAATAACTGGTTTTAAATAGTTATTTTTAGACACGGTCGTGTTTTCTTGAATTTGTTATGTTGAGAAGAGAATAAATCACAAAAATCATCATTTTTAATGTTAAAATAAAAATAATCTATCTTAAATAAAATTTAAAACTCCAATAGTACGAACAAGTTAAAGAATTGAGGCTCTACAATAATTAAACAACCAATGTTCCATATCCAGCTAAAAATAAACTTAATCATGTATGTAAATAAAACGCAATACGAAAAAACGGTTTCCATAATAAGGATTTTTTTTTTTTTTACATATCGTTAGTCACGAAATACACTACACTCTCTAACATGGGGTAGGGGAGGTTCTAAACCATCCACTGTATTTAAGTATTTATGTTTATAATTTTTGCAATTGTGAGGTTAAAATCATTTTAATATATGAAAAATTTATTAAATGCCAAATACATCCGCATTTACTTTCCCGTTTTAACATTAGCTTGCTTGGTTTATTGAAGCGTTTAATTTTTAATAAAGCTTCATAGCTTCAAGAAGAACGACGCCCAACCTTTCCTGAATGTCAGTATGCATGAAAAATTTCAGCAAGAAATGACTTTTATACAGACAAAACTCATGAAAAAAAAATAATAATACTAAATAAAAAAAAATCTGAGAAAATTAGAAAACCTGTTAAAAAGTGTTCTTGAATACAAATCAAATTAAAAAAAAAAAAGATACATTTTGAAACAAGTAAATTTTCAAACCTAAATATTTTCTTAAAGAAAAAAAATAAATAAAGATTTGTAGCATCAATAAGCAATATTACAATTTGATTATCATTGACTAAATGAACTAAATTACAGTCACGTAGAGAAAGTAAAAAGAGATGAATATGTAGCATCATTTTCTATTTAATAAAAAAAAAATTGTTTTTAATGAATAGATAATATAAAAAATAAAATACAAAGTTACAATTTATTAAAATGTCATTTATAATTTCTGACGCACGTGCAAAATTCTCCTGTTAAAAAATAAAAAAAATTATATTCATATTTGTCTAGCATTCTCTCTCTAACTAACAATTGATTTAAAAGCAACAAAAAGAAAACAACTACCAATCTTTATCATTGAGTTTCATTTTAATTTATAATTTAGATAGATATAGAAGGTTTAGGGGTATTTTATTTATTTTATATAAATAGGTATAGTTCAAAGGGCTAGTTTCAGTTTTTTTTTGTTTTTTTTATTATTTATTATTTACAGATAAACATCACCACTCACGGGCCGAGCCCTAATCAAAGAGGATGCTCAATCAACAATGACAATATATGAAAGAGGATAAAAATGGAATTAAACTTACTGGAAAGTAGATAATATATTTGCAAAGATATGTTATGCTAAGCTGCAAACAATATCCAAAAGTCACGAAATAATATTACCTCTCACTTCAAATGTACCATCCTTTTTTATCTTCACTGCTTCGCCTTCCATGGGATAACATATGGCCGATGTAACGGGCATATCCTGAATAGCAGGACTTTTCTTGAAATCAACAGTGTCCCAATCAATATTGGGTGCAAAGCCCTTGTAATCATTTTGCTGCCAATGTGACTGTGATTCTTCTTTTGACAATATTATCCTACCTGTAGAAGTACGGTATATAAGTTCATGTATTAAAAAGAACTGAAATAAAGAGGTGATCCTTAAGCACATGAAATACTTACTCTTTGGAATAAAATTTAAATTACTCGTAAGTTCACTGTGTAAACATCAGCAAAATAAATATTTAAATGGAAATCACTATAGATTAAGTTTATTAACAAATTTCATAAAATTTTACAAACATTTATTATATACAAAGTTCAGCTTATGAAGTATAATAATAATAATTACCTAACCATTTGACATTTCTTGCTCCTACAACCCCAGGAACAATAACTCTGATAGGGTAGCCATGATCTTTAGGTAAAGGAACCCCATTCATTTCATACGGCCTAACAATACGTCTCCTTTTGGGTCTAAGCTTTTTTCAACTTGGAATACTGCACCGTAAGGACTTCCCGTTATAGGATTCCAAATCGTAACCTTCCAAATCTAATTATATTATTATATATATATATAAGATATATATATATATATATAAATATATTATATATATATTATATACTATATATATATGACTATATATATATAATATATATATATATATTAATATTATATATATATATATATATAATATATATATAATATATATTATATATATATAATATATATATATATATATGGGAGGGAAGCAGCGCATCCAAAAGATAAGATTACCCCTATTGGGAATTTACGGAGTAACAGGGTATACCCATATAATGCTCATTGGTTCGCTACTCTACAAGCACATTTTACATACCCTTGTTACACTGAAATATACTCTCTTCTATTCACACTTCATGAACAGTATTACACAACACTTCCTTCAAAAAAAATGAAAATGACAACGACACAACTTTTTTCGGAGAAGCCTATAGGGATGGCTTGCAAAGATAGCCTCTCATCCACCCCTCCCCCAATCATCACTTGATAGTTTATAGCCTCGATTTGTGGGTTTGATGACGTCACAGAATTGCTGGCATTTTCTGGTGCACTCTTTTTTTTTTTATTAAGTCTGCAACCTCCGCAGCCTTTTCTCGGATTTCCACTTTGTTGAACACCACCTCTCTTTTTTTTAACTTCATCTCTAGTTCTTAACCGAAATACAGGTACTTGGGAGTACTCTGACAGCAAACCCTACACTCTGTTTCCGCCCACTGTCTCTATCCTCAATTCTATTCTATTATTTATTGACCCTCCGTTTATTTTTGTGGTGTTCATTTCTGGCTGATCAACATTCCCTCGTTTTCGAACATTCCTACGAAATTAAAGGTTGGTTACAACATTCTATTACTATTTCCACGTAGAATCATTTCAACTAAAAACCTTCGCTTCAGATGATGTTAATAAAACAACTTCGTATCTTAATCTATTTCCATCTGTATTACTTCTTACCTTCTTCTGACTGTCTCAGGACGCATCGATTCAAAAGAAATAATCCTTATGGGTTGGTGTGGCTAATGCATTAAGAATATAGTTGTGACTTGTGACTATATGATTATTATGGTTTTGGATTTGTGGTGTCATTAAAAGGGGAAAACTCTTCAAGTTGACTCGAGTAAATGACATTAACATTTGCAAAATTGTGGTAAGAAAGTAGCCATAAGGAATGATTTTTATTATAGTAGGGCAGGGAGGAACCTCATACAAAAAAAACAAAAAACAAAAAAAAAACAGGATTTTGTTTTATCATTTAATAAAATTTAAATCTTTAATTTAGAGGTGTAATCAAACTTATATGTTGCGCCTTTGATTGTACATCTTAGTATCTCAAGGGTAAATAAAACTAAGGTTGAATTTAAAGTTCTTTTATACAAATTCTTGAGGGTCATTTCTCGTAAATGATATAACAAATATCATTCATGAAAGGAAACGGTTCCTTTTTCTGGCATTATAAGTTAGGAATCATTTTTATTTTCTAACTTTTATAACATTATTGTAGAGACCTAGCAACCATTCATCATTCATTTTTCATTATTGTATTTTTTTAATATTGTACAATACCGTTTACAGTATTATATATTTATTACAATCGTACCAAGAAGGAGAGCGTGGCTTCATCTTCTATCTATTGTAATAAATTTAACGACCTTTTATACTGGCTAACCACAACTACTACTACCAAGTACCCTGTCGTGTATGCGTTATTAGTAACTGTGGTTTGTGGTTGGGAAAGGTGTTTGGTTGTTCAGTGGAGACTGGTGCTACCTTCACCCACTGAATACCCACTACAACCACATTCATTAATAATGGTGATGTTCCTCAAGGTTCTGCTCCTATCTCCAATTCTTTTCTACTTTTCATTAATGAACTATCTACCACTTCGTCTCCTATCCATTCCTATGCCGGTGACTCTACCCATCATTACTCTTTCCTATTTAGGAGTAGACTCACTCAACAGCAATTAAAGCCTGCCAGGATGGGGCAAAAGAAAACAGGGTAGTTTTCAATGCCTCAAAAACACAGGTACTCCATCTACCTACTCGACAGTCTTAGATAGTGGGTTGACTGGGACAGTCTCTATAGGCTCATGTGGCTTACTGTCTCTATATTTCTAATGTTCTAAGAATGATCACTTTGATTATCTTTCAAATAAGCTTCTAAGATGTTGGATGTTCTAAGATGCCTTCACAGTTTCTTCATACTGCACCAGAGGCTTTTTCTATCTATATGGGTGTCGTTCATCCTTTAAAGGAGTATGCATCACATACAGTATATGTGTTGGTGAAACTCATAAGATTTTTCTTGGAAAAGTGGAGTCTACGGTTTTTCGTCTTAACAAAATTCTCTCTCTTTCTCTCTCTTCCTGCCTCTTTCTATCCATCGAATTTTTGCATCACACTCTCCTTATAAAATCGCTATTACAATAGACAGTTCTACTGAACTCTCTAGTCGAATACCTCCTCCATTGAGCAGAGCCTGTGCGACTCTTCTTTCCACACAATCTCAACCTTTCTTTATCCAACTCTCAGACACCAGATTTACCAGCTATGCTCACTCCTACATATACTCAAAAAGTAAATTCTGGAACACTTTTCTTCATCTATTTTACCAACTTTCTTTGACTTGAACACTTTAAAATGGCTTGCTAATGGGGCACGTCGGCTTTTGATTCTTGTTCTCCCCAACTCCAGTGGAATTTGGTAGGCCTCCGGACTTTTGCCACCTGGAGGATATATATATAAATATATAATATTTTTTATATAATATATATATATATATATATATTATATATATATATATTATATATATTATATATATATATATATATATAATATATATATATATATAATATATATATATTATATATAATATATATATATATATATATATATATATATATTTTTTTTTTTTTTTTTTTTTTATTTAGTTTATAGGAACCCACCACGGCTCACAAAAGCGGCCACTGGGTTGAAAAAAAAAATCAACACCATGGGCGGGTCCTGGATCTTACATGTTTCAGACGTCAAAAGAAGATTTAAATAGAGAAATGAATATTCAGTCAATTAAATTAAACAAAAAAACTAAACAAAAGTAAATCCTTGCATTATAAAGTCCTAGTATTACGTAACAAAATCAAATATTATGGAGAATATTCACTTCTTGTAGAAACAAGAAAATAGCATTACTGCTAAAGTGGGGAAGATTCGGATAGATATGGGATAATCTTTTGGAGTGTTATGGTCGTAAAGTATGGAAAATGAGGCGGCGAATAAAAGTCAGCTGGGAACCAATTAATGAAGATACTGGCGAACAGATTTTGGGGGTATACTACGACAAATTTTGCAATGGGAGGGGGGTTCCATACATATAGTGACTGTGAGTGATATTAGTGTGGCCAATACGGAGGCGTGCAAGTATCACCTCGTGTAAACGTTTTCGTCGCTCTTGCCAATAAGATCGAAAACCTTGTCGGAGAGCAGGATAGTAATCGGTTGATGGGAGGTAGCCTTGTCGAATGGCATCCGGGAGGTACCTGCAACAACTCCGAAATGAGGAGGTGGCCATTTTGGCCTCTCTGTCAGCGATTTCAATTACTAGTTACCCCTACATGAGAAGGGGTCCAACATAAAATAATTTGTTTCTTGCGGGAATGGAGCAGCCGAAGAAATTCCTGCACAGCAGATACCATTGTGTTTTTAGAATAAGGGTTTTAAGCGCTTGTAGCGCGCTGAGCGAATCTGATAAATGACATAAGAGTGGTCCTTGGTTTACATGATTAGAAATTCGAGAAAGGCAATCATTATAGCCCTTAATTCTGCTTGTGAAAATTGAAGCATGAGGGGGAAGGGTATGGGAAAGGTTGCGATCAGGAAAGACAGCAGATGCGCCCCACACTGTTCCCGGTTTTAGAGCCATCGGTAAATACTGGAGTAAACTCATCATGAAACTGTGCACAAAAAAGACAGGAATGATGCCTTTTAACAAGGCAGCAGAATGGCTTGATTTGGAGAGAGCGGTCGAGCAAGCAAATGGTGGGAGCGGGAATAACCAAGGTGTGGATCCTTCATCGTATGAGAAAGGCAGCACGTTTTGTAAAGGGATATTAGGAATTAAGGATGTTATGAGCCGTGTTCGCAAATGGCCAGTAATTAGGATTCTGAGGCACCTCCAGCAGAATCGGTGTCAGGGCAGACGGTATTGGGGTTTGAAAACGAAGATAACTTGTGCACATGATGTATTCTCTTCGTAGAGAGAGTGGCTTCACATTGGATTCAACTTCAAGACTCACCCGAGGAGACGATCGGAAGGCTCCAGTGGAGATACGGATGGCCTCGTTTTTTATGGGATCCAACAGATGCAGTAAAGTAGGGGAGGCCTGACCATATACTACACAGCCATAGTCAAGCTTCGATCTAACTAGGGCGATATATAAACGTAAAAGGGACTTGCGATCGGCACCCAAGATTTTGAGGCGAGATGATATAACAGGTCAGGGCGCGATGAACAAGTTTGTTTTTAGGTATTTCAATATGCGGTGCATGATGTTAAGTGGTCGTCAGGATGAGCCTTAGAAATTTGGACCTGTGAGTTTACGGAATGGGCGAGCCATGTATAAGGTTAGGTTCGAGGGAAGAAGGTGGAAGTTTCTTCGATTTCCTTTTTTCTTTAAAAGCACTGCTGAATTTGGTTTTGGGAAAAAGAAAAACAAAAAAAAAATGGGGAAAACAGGCGGCCATGGGAGTTTCCCCATTGTGAAATATTTTTCAATAGCTAGTTTGAAGTTGCCGTTTAGAAAAAGCAGCTTGGCACCGGCTATATATAACGCAAGGTCATCAACATAGAGAAAAATTGAACGTCGCTGGGATAGAAGTAACGATGTCATATCCGAGAGCAAATAGTAGTACACTTAGAACACTAACCTCTACGGAACCCTTCATCCAGAGTAAAATGGGCGTGACAGAATAGAGGAGCACCGAACTTGGATGGATTTGTTTGACAGAAGGCTAAGCTTTTTCAAGGTCAAAGAACACACCAAGAACCATCCACCAGTTGAAGAAGGCTTCCCGGATGTCGTGGTCTAGTTTTAACAAGGGGTCGCGGTCGAACGATTTTTGCGGAAAGCCCAAACTGGAAGTTTGAAAGCTTGACGACTCTCCCAGAACGGGAGAAAGCGGCCTGAAAAGCCATTTTTCTCCATTAATTTACAGGTTTTGACAGGTCAGTGAATTGGTCTTTGGTTATCCGCCGACTTCGGCGGATCTTTTCCCGGTTTGGGGATAGGAATTAACAAAAGCTGTAGTCCAAATAGATGGAAAAGAGGAATTCTGATCCAGATTCACTGTTATATAATCCACGCAAAAATGCTGATGCCTGAGGGATGTATACTGACGGAGCAATGATATACGAATATCATGTCTGGACGCAAGAGCGCCGTCTTTGGCTACTGAAGTGCAGTTTGATTTACTGATTTAGTGTAAAAAGAGGGTTGTAGGTATGATCTTCCCCTTTCGCTGTTGAAAAGTCGGGCAGTGCTGTGTCAGTTTTTGAAAGGCTTCGGTGTAAGCGGAATGAACTCGAATGGCTAGCAAGCTATAACCTAAAACGCATCCGCTACCACCGCAGGAGCGGAGATCGTCATAAGTTAATCAGGGCCCAATACGGAGGAACTGTGGGTTGGGAGTTATTGGATGCGGACGAAGATATTTCTGTGTAACTTTCCACAGCTAAAGGAAGGGGAGTTGTGGAGTTAACAGTCGATAATAAGTTCGAAAAATATGTTTACGTGCGTTTGACGATTATATCGCCGAATCTCGCTTGCGGCTGAATTTAAAATAATCATGTTTGGGGTGGTAAGCGGTTCTTTTTGTATTGCCTGTAGAGTTTCTTCTCTCGGTTGGCTTGTGCGCACTCCTGGGACCCGCAGGGGTTTGCCGCCGCCTGCCTGAGAAGACTGGGGATGCAAGCTTCCCGCTGCCGAGATGACTTACTTTCTGGAAGAAGCAAAAAGGCATCATCAACAGTCGAAATTCGTTTATTGGAAGGAGAAAAAGGGATAGCTGTGGTTGATAAAAAAGGAGCCCACTCGCTCGATCATAACGGCAGCTGGAGTTTGGGTTTTTTGCATTGGGCTTGGAACAAGCCCATTTAATGCTATTGGGTAATGATCGCTGCGGAATAAATAATCAAAGGCGGGACCAGGTAAAAACGATCCATAAGGGAATGAGCAAAAGGAAATATGATACAAGAAGAAGTGTGTGTATTTAAACGTTCATAGGTTGGGAGTCCTGGTGTTAAGGCATCCCAGGGCAAAGGGGGTTAGGATATTATGATCTTGGACTTAGATGAAGTAACAGAGTCACCCCATAAGGGGTGGCGGAGGTTTGAAGTCTCAGGAGATAACAACCGGAGCAGGGAGCTGTTTGAAAAGTCGACTAAGTCGACCTTAGTAAATCACTACTCGGAGTCAAGTAGATTGAGCATATAGTAATGTCGATGACAAGTGAATTCTTGCCGCTAATGCATGAAGTTTGGGTTGGAGAGGGACTGGGGATAGGGGATAGATTTGTGATGAGTATTCTGACCCTCCTAATCATTGTCAACTCTTTTTCTATAGAAGTAACGGCAATTTATATTCAGATGGTTGACAGAAGTCAAGATGACATAGTCGAAGTTCCCTTCAAACATATATGCATTTTGGTACATATGTTTATTAGTTGACAAGTTCTTCGAAATTAGAGTAATAGCCACGCCAATTCCATTGAATATTTTTTTGTCATGTTAGTTATGAATATATGATGGTGGTCTATTAGAGACAATTGTCCTATGTGACTGGGGGTAATGTTAGAGGTGGTTCAGATTGGGAGGGAAGGTTGAGACGTGGGTCTCGGGCGAGGAGGGGGAACAAAACCTGGTGGGTAAGGGTAGTCATACCCAGAGATTTTTAGGTTGTATGACATCTTTTAGGGAGAGTTTTTCAGATGTATTTGGTGAAAGACTTCACCATGAATGCGAGATAAGTTGAAATTAACCAAATCCAACTTGTTATATGGGTTTGGTTGGTTAATAGAGCATTCGTAATGCTCATATTTATAAGTGAGAGCAGTATCAGAACCCGCTTGGAAAGAGATTCAGGAATGTGGGAGGGGCATAGAGTGGTTTCCATGGAAAATGGGGAAGGAAGGTGTATCCGAAAGGGTATTGTCTTTTTGAGAATGTATTGGGGTTACGACATCGATTCTTTTATTTGACTTTTAAAGCGAGGGATGGAATCTGAATAATTTTCCAGTACTCTCATCATACCTGATATTTTTTGGAATTGCGCTCTATGATTGAATGGGGACCTTTGGGTCCATCTTCATGCCTCCACAGAACCCAGAACGCTTAAGAGCGTTGCGACGTTTTACGTTGAAAGTTTCCATTCACTTTCTCGGAAGTGCAGGAAGCATTAGAAAGAGAATGGGTCATCGCATCACCCAGCTCCATTTGGGAGCTGTTATCAAAATTCACATCTTCTAAGGTATAGAATCCCTTAGAGAGGGCTGATAAAGGAAACTCGGGAGAAGATTATAGGAAGAATCAGAGGAACTAAAACTGTCTTGTAGACTTTTAGATGGTGGTTGGTGAGTTGTTCATTAGTTGGGATTGGTTTGGGTACAGTCTTTTGAAGCGTTTTGTGCATTTGTCTCAGAAGTAGACTTATGGCGAGTTGACTTCCGTGAAGCAATTCTTAACATATAACTTTACTGTGTTATTGTTTAAGAATTCGATTTATATATTTTAAACAACAATTTTTAACTGGCGACTCTTGTTTTCTGTGTGTCTTAAAACAACTTTACCAGGGGTTTTAGTAATAGTGGGAGGCGAATTAAGAGATAAAGAGACCGTCCTCTTGCATAAGTTTTGTAACCCATTTGGTGAGTATGGGACAGTGTGTCTTGGCAGGAGTGTTTTCCAAATTTTGTATTGGATGAAGCTAGCTAGTTTCATTGGTCAGCTGGTTGAGAGTTAACTACTCAGGTCGCTTGTTGATGGCTCTTTGGACGGGAGATTGAATCAAGGGGCTGCTTTCTGTGCTCTTTTGAGAAGTTGGTAGGTGGGCAGTACAGGTAGACCCTGGTTCTGCAGTACTTGCCGAGTCAACGGAATTTAATGAGAGGAGTTCTATTAAGGATAGGGTTGTGTTGGCCGATTAACACGTGGACGTGGGGGCAGCTGTAAATGTGGCGTAAGATTGATTTTGAATTTGTCTGATATTTTTCATTGAGCTGGCGTATAGCATCTCTCCTGCTTCAATTTATGTTGTATAGTACATAGCTCTAAAAACCTCCTGTTCAAACAGGTAAGACGGGCATCTGACAGAGGAAGCACTGTGGGTCCTTTACAGTTTCTGCAGTTTGTTTTTCACATGGAGTGTGAAATAATTCTCGGCACAGATTGGGCATATGTCTTCCTGTCCCCTACAGTATTTTCGGGGATGACCAAACCGTTGACATTTGAAGCAACGTCTGGGTGGGAGGGATAAACGTGCGAAACTGTGACTTGTGAACCCTATTTTGACCTTGGTAGGTGGATAAGGGGTATTAAAGGTCAGTAGTAAACGGGAGTTTGGTTTGTCAGGAGTTTTTCCGGCGAGGGGGATAATCTATAAATGTTTGTGACGGAAAATCTCCTTTGGAGTTCTTCCAAAATGAAAGCTGGTTTCGTCTCTCTGAATAGGAACAATAAATAGTGCCTTTAGCATGTGTTTCTTATTTCATCAGGAGAGAAACAAGAGGAATATTTGAAAAAGATGTTAAGGATGACAAAATGGAACTTTGATTTCAGTTAGCAGCTTTTACGAGAATGGACCCATTCCTCATCATGTGACTGGAGGGTCTTCAAACTTCTAGGGCTTTTTCGAGTGCCTAAACTGAGAGGAATGGTTCTGTGCTCCAGTAAGAGTTTGGAGGTAGCGGATCTCAGTATGTAATACATCGGGAATGCATGTCTGCTGACTTCCTGGAGGGGGTGGCAGCGTTGGAGTAAACGAATGAGTACGGGACTGTTACGGGGGCACCTTTACGGGTTGCCCGGGCCGTTGGGGACCTGGGGTGTTCGGGGTTTGCTGGTCGAAGAATCGGTGAAATTTCGCAAAGGACCCTCAGGTGTAGGAGAAGGAAGGTAAAGCATAGTACCAGGTCTAGAAGTAGTAAGGACCGTGGTAGGGTCAGGCGGGTACCTGCAGATGGTAATTGTTGTTTAACTCACCTTTATTTAAACACTTTATTATTTCATTTAAAGACTTTTCCATCAAAAAATTTTTAACCACAAACCGTCTCCATGGATGAACAACATAGCAATGAAGCAAATGAGACATAAATGTAAATAACAGGATGGGGCTGGAAAGACATATATTTCTTAAGGAAGGGTAATCTTCTCTCCACAGCAAGTCACAGTCCAGAGATCCCACACCACCCGGACCCCACCCCGTTAGGGTGGCTGTGGATGTGGCCTCGGAAAATCCTCCCGAAACTTTACGTGGGTGACCCACCCGCGTACCACACGGCACCTAATATCTTCGCGTAAAGTCCGAGATTATACACACACAGTGTGGAACGGCCTCCATGAGTGGTTAGCAAAGGTTCAGGTTCCCTACAATTGGCGGCCCGGTCAGAGGGAAGCTTAAATGACCGGTTTCTCAACGGTACCCTCATCCACGGGGAGGAAGTGTGGGGTGAACTAAAAACCCGTGCGAGAAGAGGCACCAGATAGCCCAAGGGGCTGTGATGGGAAAAGGGGAGGGTAACCTTATACAAAATTAAAGGGACTTATGGGTGGGAATTTAATTAAAAAAAAAAAAAAAAAAAACAAAAAAAAAAAAAAAAAAAAAAAAAAAAAATTTGAAACTGTGTAAAGAGGTGGATTGAAAGATGGAAAATTTATGAAAAAAAGAAGGGGAAGAAAGAAAGGTTGAAAGAAAGTGCATGTGGTAAATGCTAATGCACGAATGCATAACAAATGCACATACACGTGCTGGGGGTCGGAGGGTTCACACAAAAGACCCATCTGCATTGTTTCTCACACTATGCCATGCCCAAGTTAACAAGACATAACACCACTATGAGAAACAAATACACCTTCGGGCATATATATATATATATATATAATATATATATATTATAATATATATATATTATATTTATATATATATTATATAATTTAATATATATATATATATATAATATATATATTTATATATATTATATATATTATATATATATATATATATATATATACCCACACTAATTTTTTCATCCACTTTAAATGGTATAACATAGATGTCACAATGGTTACTAAACATAATTATTTAAAGAGTACTTACTGTAAAATAATTTTTAAAATTATACACACAACTAACAACCTAAAAAAATAAAAGCTATCTTTATACAACTAAAAATTAATCCTTTTCAGAGTAATAAACAATGTAATAAATGCCAAGATAATCAATGCCGTAAGAATTAGGCGTTCCTATAAATAAAATAAAAAATAATTTATCATTTTAATCTTAATACACATCAGTATTGAATATGAAATGCCATGGTATCACTATATTTTATTTTATATCAGTAATATTGTTATTAAAATATCTGTTCAGTACAACGATAATATAAAAATCGAAGAATTTATTACTGTATAAAAATCGGTTCACAATTGCTGTCCGAGAAACGACAACCATACACAAATACTTGAACATTGAAAACTAATAATTTCTCGCTAACCAACGCCACAGTTTCGTATTTAATGTTTAATATGATGGGGAAAGAAATTCTAGACACTTTAATAATGTACTTGAAAACTGTTGACAGTAGATGCGTGGCGAGAAAGAATAGGCTAAAATATATACCAAGCTATGTACTTGATATAACAATTGTTAAACGGTGTATTTGAAGAGTGAACCATTATTAAAATTGACAGATATTAGTTTTGTCTAAGAATACGGTTTGTCGGTTACTTCTGTATTTCCATGAAGCGTAAAGTTTGTAAAATAATAAAGTAAATTAAAATAGTACATTGAAATATTACATGAAGATGGTGAACTAAAGAAAAATTATCAATTCCATAGTAATATAAAAACTTGCTAACCTGCACATGGAGGCCTTCTGTATAGTCTGGATTAACCCCAGCAGCTATAAGAACATCATATAACCTTGCTCCACTCCATTCAGCATTACTGATTGCTCCCAACCCCCAAGTCAAACCTTTCACATATTTTACCTATATATATATATATATATAATATATATATATATATATATATTATATAATATATATATATATATATATTGATATATATATATATATATATATATATATATATATATATATTATATATATATATATATATTAATATATATATATAATCCAAGACTAAAAACTAATGTCAACCAATGGTAATATAACCTTTGCCATTTCGGATCTTCTATTGCCTCCGCATTGAACTGCTGACGTAATTGTGTGGCTTCGGAAACTTCTTACATTCTTCAGTGTTAAACGTGGCATTCCGTAACGCCCAAACCTTCAATATCCAATTCATAGCTTCCAGATTCAATTATGGGAACGGGAAGATGATTCCGAACATAAAACAACTCGCTAATATATATATATATATATATATATAATATATATATATTATATTATATATATATATATATTATATATATATTATAATATATAATATATATATATTATTATATATATATATATTATATATATATATATATATATAGTATATATATATTATTATGTCTAAAACACAGTGGTATCCGTTGTACAACAATTTCTTTCTGCTGCTCCAATTCCCGTAAGAAACTAATAATTATTTTATGTTGGACCCCTTTCATGTAGGGGCAACTGGCAATGAAATCTCGCTGACAGAGAGGCCAAATGGCCACCTACTCTTTTCGGAGTGTTGTTTCCAGTACCACCCGGATTGCCATTCGATCAAGGCTGCCTAACATCAACTATTACTCCCTGCTCTCCGACACAGGCTTTCCGATCTTGTTGGCAAGAGTGCTGGCGAGTGATCAACTATGGGTGAAACTTAGAAATATTGGTGGGTCTTTCCTCCCACTAGACGAAAACGCTTACAACGAGGTGATACTTGCACGCTCTCCGTATTATGCCCCACGCTGATAACGACTCACAGTCATATTGTCACGGGGACCTCCTCCTTTGCAAATTTTAACCGTTGCCAACAGCCCCTCAATATTTATATACGGTATATATGTTCCCATCTGGGACCCTATTCGTCGTTCGTAATTTTCCTACTGCTATTACGGTCAATAACACTTCTGAAAGATTAATCCATTCTTATCTGATCTTCCCCCCTTTAGCAGTAATCTATTCTTCTTGTATCTTCAAGAACTGGATATTCTTTATAACATTTGATTTTGGTATGTATTCTTAGGATATTTATAATACAAGGGTACAATTTTATTTAGTTTTTATTTATTTTTGGACTGACTGAATATTCATTTCCCCATCCAATCTCCCTTTGACATTTGAAGCATATAGAGAAGAGCCCTCCCATGGTGCTGATTTTTTTTTCAGCCCAGTATGGCGGCCTCCTCTGTGAGCCGTGGTGGGTCCTGTAACCTGACCAAAATATAATAATAATATAATATAATATATATATATATATATATATATATATTATATATATATATATATAATATTATTATATCCCCTGCCATCCCGATATATAATATATATATATATATATAATATATATATATATATATATTATTATATATATATAATATATATAATATATATATATATATATATTTGTCAATGTACAGACTCCCCACGGCTCAAAGCGGCCACACCGAGTTGAATAATCAACTCCATGGGTGGGTTCTTGCTTATACAGATTTTTAAATGTCAAAGAAATTTGAAATGGCGAAATGAATATTTAGTCAAAATAAATAAAAACTCGAAAATATCTTACATTCATAAATAGTTCTAAATTACTTAACATAACAAAATCGTATATTGTAAAAATATAATTTCATAAGATACAAGAAAAATAGAGCTACTTGCTAAACGTGGGAAAGATTCTAAGTAAGATATGGGATAACCTTTTAGAAGGTCTTATGGCCATAAAGTAGGAAAATGACGACGCGAATGGGGTCAGTTGGGAACAATCACTGACGGGGAGATTGTCGAACAGATTGCCGCGGATTGCGACGCCAAAAATTTGCAGATGGGGAGGAGGGTTCCGTGACATAAATAGTGGCTGTGAGTGATATTGGTGTGGCCAATAAAGAGGCGTGCAAGTATCACCTCGTGTAAGCGTTTTCGTCGGTGGGAAGAAGACCACTTCAACTCAATGCTCGGCTTTATATTTGTAAGTTTTCGCTCTTCGCTGGATCCCATTCGGTAGCACTTCCTGCCAATAAGATCTGAGAGCTGGTCGAATTTCAGGAGTAATCAGTTCGAATCGGAGAGGCGGCCTTGTCGAACTGGCCAATGCGGGAGGCACCTGGAACAGCTCCGAAAAGAAGAGGCGCCATTTTGGCCTCTCTATCTGCGATTTCATTGTCAGTTAGTTACCCATACATGAGAGGGGGTCCAACATAGAATGATTTGTTTCTTACGGGAGTGGAGCAGCTGAAGAAATTGTACAGCGGATACCATTGTTTCTAGAATAAGGGGTTTTAAGCACCTGGAGCGCGCTGAGCGATCTAAATAAATGACATAAGAGCGGTCTTGGTTAAGGAATAGAATTCGAGAAAGGGCAATCATTTTAGAAATTAATTATGCCGTAAAAATTGAAACATGAGAGGAGGGTACGGGAGAGGTTGCGGTCAGCAAAGATAACAGACGCACCCACACCGTTCCCTGTTTAAGAGCCGTCAGTAAACAATGGAGTAAATTTACCATGCGTGAACTCTGGAATGAGACAGGAATGATGCCTTTAACAAGACAGCAGGGTGGCTAGATTTGGAGAGAGAGGTCAGGACCGAGCAAATGGTGGGAGCAGGGAATAGCCAAGGTGTATACCCTTCGTCATAAGGGTATACACTTTTTGCAAAGGGATGTTAAGGAAATTAAGGATGTTATAAACTGTTTGCAAGTGGCCAGTAATTAGGATTCAAAGGTATCTCCCGCAAAATCGGTGTCAGAGTAGACGGTATTGAGGTTTGAAAGCGAAGATAACTTGTGCACATGATGTATTCCCTTCGAAGAGAGAGTGGCATCCCATTGGATTCAACTTCAAGGCTCACTCGGGGGGACGATCGCATGGCTCCAGTGGAGATACGGATAGCCTCGTTTTGGATGGGACCTAACAGGTGTAGTAGATTGGGGAGGCCCGACCGTATAGCTCGCTTCCGCAGTCCAACCTCGACTGGATTAGGGCAATATGGAGACATAAAAGGGACTTACGATCAGCACCCCAAGATTTTGAGGCGAGATGACGTAACAGGTCAAGTACGCGATGACAAGTCGTTTTCAGGGGTTAATATGTGGTGCGTATGTTAAGTGGTCATCTAAAATGAGTAAGAGATTTGACCTGTGAAGTTACAGGAATGGGCGAACCATATAAGGTTAGGTTCGCGGGAAGAAGGTGACAAGTTCTTCGATTCCCATTTTTCTTAAAAAGTACCGCTGAGGTTTTGGTGGGTGAGAAATGGAAGCCATGGGAGTTACCCCATTATGAAATATTCTCAATAGCTAGTTGAAGTTTCCGTTCGGAAAAAGGTAGCCTGGCACCGGCTCTAAATAGCGCCAGGTCATCAACATAAGAGAAAAATTGACCGTCAATGGGATAGAAGTAACTATGTCATTAAATCCGAGAGCAAATAGTAATACACTTAGAGGTTAGAGCACTGCCCTGCGGAACGCCTTTTTCCAAAGTAAAGTGGCGTGACAGAATAGAAGAGCATCGAACCTGGATGAATCTATTTGACGGAAGTCATTTAATGAAAAGAGGGAGTTTGTCCTAGGAAACCGAGCGAATGGAGTTCTCCTCCTTGTGTCATTAAGCTTTTTCAAGGTCAAAAAAGACACCAAAAACCATCCCACCAGTTGAGAAGGCTTCCGGATGTTATGGTCCAGTTTCAACAAACGATCCGCGGTCGAACGATTTTTCGGATACCAAACTGGAAGTTTGAAAAGGCTGGCGACTCTCCAGAACAGATAGAGAGCTGCCTGAAACCATTTTCTCCATTAATTTACAGGAATGACAGGTCAGCTAAATTGGTCTTTGGTAGTCAGTCAACTTCGGATCTTTCCCAGGTTTTTGGATAGGAATTATAAAAGCTGTAGTTCAAATAGATGGAAAAGAAGATTCGATCCGGATTCTGCTATACAGATCCAGCAAAAACGCTGATGTCGAGAGGAATTGGATATGACGGAGCATAAATTTGTTACGAAATCCATAGTCTGGGGCAAGAGCACCGTCTTTGGTATTCGCCAGTGCAGTTTGATACTCTACAAGCCTAAAAAGACGGTTATAGGTATGATCTTCCCCTTTCGCTGTTGAAAGTCTGGCAGTTCAGTGTTAGTTCTCAATTTTTGAAAGGCTTCAGGATAGCGGAAAGAGCTCGGGTGGCTAGCAAAACTATAATCAGATATATCTGCAACAGCAGCAGGAGCGGAGATCGTGTCTGTTATATCAGGCCCATATCGGAGGACTGTTTGTGAGTTGTGTTTAAGTGACGAGATATTTTCTGTTCGACTTTCCACACTAAAGGAAGGGAGTTGTGGAGTTGAACAGTCGACTATAAGTTCGAAAATATTGTTTACGTGTTTGGCGATTAATTCGCCGAGATCTCGCCGCAGCTGCTTTAAAAATAATCATGTTTGGGGTGGTACGGGTACTTTTGTATTGCATGCAGAGTTTCTTCTTCTCTCGGTTAGTTTATGCGGAAGATTGCGGAAAGCAAGCTTCTGCTGCTGTGATGACAACTTGCTGAAAGTGAAAGGCATCATCACAGTCAAACGCTTATTGGAAGGGAGAAAGTGGGATAGATGTTGCCTGATAAAAAGAGGGCGCATCCGCCTCGGTCATATGCCTGCTGGAGTTAGATTTTAACATTGGGCTTGGTGTAAGTTCTTTAAAGGCTATTGGGTAATGATCACTGCTGTATAAATACAATGAAAGCGGGACCAGGTAAAAATGATCCAAGGGAATGGAGCTAAAAGGAAATATCAATACAAGAAGACGTGTGTGTGTGTATCTAAACGCTCATTATGTAGGGAGCCCTGTGTTAAGGCATACCAGGAAGGTGGCTAGAACTCTACAAGGGTCTTGGACTAAGACGAACTGACAGAGGCGCCCATAAGGGGTGGCGGAGGTTTGAAGTCTCCTAGTATAACAACTGATATGGAGCTGCTTAAAAAGATCTAAAGTCGAACGTTTGTAAATCAGGCTATCTCGGAGCCAGTAGATCAAGGCAGACAGTAATGGTCGGTGACAAATGAATTCGTGTGCACTGCATGAGTTTAGTTTGAAGAGGGACTGGAGAATAGGGACAGATTTATGAATGAGTATTCCTGCACCTCTCCTATCATTGTCACCTTTTTCTATAGAGGTTAGCGGCGAATTATATTCCGACGGTTGAAAGAAGTCGCGATGACATAGTCGAAGTTCCTGCAAACATATGCACTTTGGTGTACATATCTTTGTTAGCTTGAGAACAAGTCTTCAGAAATCAGAGTGTAGGCCACGACAATTCCATTGAATGAAAGTGTCCGTCCTATGTTGTTATAAATATTATGAGGATGGTCTTTTTGAGTCAATTGTCTCTATGCAACTAAGGGTAGTGTTGGAGGTGGAAAGGCTGAGACGTGGGTCTCGACGAGAAGGGGCAACAATACTGGTGGTAAAGAATAGTCATAACACTCATACAACAGAGATTAAGACCACTTTTGGGAAGGAATTTTCAGTGGTATTTGGTGAAGGGGCTTCGCCATGAATGCGAGATAAATTGAGTTCAACCAAGTCCATCTTGTGTGGATTTGGTTGGTCGTTGGAAGAGCAACCAAAGTGTTCATGTTTAGGAAGGGGAGCTGTATCAGTATCTACCAAGCAAGCAGATTCAGAAATGTGTGGGGGATATGGGGCTGTTTCCATGGAAATGGGGAAGGAAGGTGTCACCAGAAAGGTGTCATTTGTTTGAAAAGGTGTTGGGGTTGTGATATTGGGCTCCTATACAAGATTCGTTGGGTTGACAAAGTCTGATACTGGAGATTTTGCCAGTAAGTCATCATGCAAGTGATTTTGGTAGTTTGAACAATTTGATTTAAGAATGGAGACCTCTGGGTCCCCTTTCATGCCTAAAACAAATCCATAACACTTACGAGTGTGAAGAATGATAACACGCTACATAAAGAAAGAAAGAATTCGAGTATGTAACGAGAGATGAAAATTAGCTGCATTTCATTTCTTCCCTTAATAAAGAGAACCTTTTGAATGAAGGAATTAAACAAAGAGACTATCGTGTGGTGGAGGAATTAAACAGAGATGCTATCGTGCGGTGGATGTTTCAACAAATATTAACTCTGAAAAATTGTGCCCCAAGTTTTAAAAAAAAAAATTCCTTCAATGAACATGGAAATTAATTTTGACGAAATATTTATTTATTACGAAGGTTAGGCCGAAGGAGAGATGGAAGAGAAATTTGACAAATGAAATTAGTGTTCTGAAACCATAGAATGGAGAGACTAGAAAGATAAGAAAAAGTTCTATATCTCAATAACACACTTACTTTGGTGTGTGAAGTTTTTCAACTAACAAAGAAGGTGGTGGTTCAGCATTGAAAGGTCTCTTAGATGAAGGTCGTAAAGCAACATGTCTCCTGGGTTCATTTGCAAAAGGATCCTCCATATTTTTTGTAGTTACGCCAACATCTTTTTCACATAAATTACCTTTAAAAAGAAGATAAGTTGACTGGTTAAGCATGATATAATTCTTCGAAGATCTCAATTTGAAAAAAGTTATCATTCTCTCTCATTTTCAGGAAGATTTATTTAAAAAGAAAAAAAAAATTCCAATCTACTTTTTTGTGGCTCATGGGTACTATGTCCCTGCCAGAGTTACTTCTTCGAAGATCTCAATTTCAAAAAAGTTAATATTCTCTGAAAGATGCCGCTTGCTAACTATTATTTATACCTACGGTACTTATAGAATAGTTGTTACCTAATACATAATCTACGGTATGCAATATCCTACGTAATCTGTGTAAAATACACCTTCTTTCACTTCTTTAAGACGAATCAGTTTCTTCTTACATTGTACAAGTAGCTCCTCTGACTTATAATCTAAGTAAATAATTCCCATGTGCAAAATTACAATCAAACCATCATTTGAGTCACATACATCCCTATAATTTTTTTCTATTATATTACATGACAAAAGATTTTTTTAAAGAGCTTGTAGTAACATATTACATACATACTTGCCAATAAAAGAAAAACGCACTCACGATAAATAACTTTGAACACAAAATGTACCTATCCTGTATTTTTCCAAGATATCCAATACATGGCGACTTTTGTGTACTGCATACAATGCCCAAAATGGTTCCACAGACCCTCCTGCTCCCAGCATGATATTATCACCACCTGCAAATTATTTAATAATAATAATTTTATTTTAATTTAAGAAAAATGTTTTCACCATAATGGGTTAATATAAACTTAGATATAATTTAAGGTTTCAAAACATATTAATAAGATTGGGAAGTAGGTGCTCACATATAAATATGATTTTTTTTTAAATTACTCTCAGGACAATTTTGTAATATTGTTAACTGGTGGCTTGACTGAATTAAAATATTTAACGTGAATACAAAGTTCTTAATCTCAGGTATCATAGTTTTATGAGTACAAAATAAAAAAATATTTATCATCAGTAAACAGGATAAGTGATAAAGAAAAAAAAACAACAATATATTAAGGTTTTGTCACTGTAGCATATTCTCTTCTGTACAAAAATTGAAAGTACTTCAAATTCTACAAATTAAATTAAACAAGTCAAATTTTAGAGACATTTACCTGGGTGTTCTTTGATAAATTCAGTAACATCATAGACGCCATTTCGAAAGGAAATCCAAACTCTATTTTCAAGAGAGTCATGTTTCAAAATTTCTTCTGACGAGTACTCTGGAAGACCACTGATTCTATTTCCATAATCTTTTAACGAACAATCATTTTTGTGTTTAGAACTATATAACTTTGTAAATCTTTTAAATTTGTTTATTTATATATATATATATATATATATTAATAATATATATATATATATATATATATATATATATATATATATATATATATATATATATATATATATATATATATATATATATATATATATATATAATATATATATATATTCTTTCTTTCTTCAACACTTTCCTCTTTGCCCCAAGATTGGGGGTAAGGTGCTGTACAAGCATCGGAAAAGAAAAGCAGTAGGAGATCATGACAAACGTCGAAAAGAACCCAGCCTTACCGCCCCCTCTGTACCATTAATTAGTGAGAGCTCATCACAGACAGAAAATCCACCCTAGAGCATCATAGGACCGCGACGGACCTCACTTTGTCAAATCGTCAATGTTAGGTTTCATCCCCTGGCCCAGCGTGGCCACACCATGCCCCCATACAAAACCCCGCATTCTCTCCTATCATGCACCTTTATTCTGCCTCTGCAACTCACATTTCTCTCCTTCAGACAATTCGTTCCTGACTCAATCCACCTTTCCTTCGGTCCCAGCCGTCGGTTCCCAACACACTCTCCACTATACATAAGCGTTTAACCAACCGACTTTCATTCATGCCTTCCACATGACCAAACCATCTCAAAATACTTTTATCATTTATTTCTCTCATTTACCCCCTTTCTTCACACCAACACAACTCTCTAATACGTTCATTCCTCACTTTATTAATTCTTTTCACACCTAAGCATGCCCCTAAGATTGTCCATCTAACACATTGAACTTTAGAATCTAACTTTTATTTCAGACCATAGTCTCACTACATACAATAACAACGGTAAACACATACCTCATGTAAGACCCTACTGCACTCAAGACTTAGTTCCTTTACATTCACCAACGATTTAATTGACCAGCCACCTTCCTGCCATTCACACTTTCCTACTACACTCTACTCATCCGTTCCCTTCTCGTCAACACATACCCCTAAATATTTAAACTCAGAAACATCTTGCTCCAGCTGCTCATCATCTAACATTACTTACCATCTGAGGACTGTCCTCACTCACAAAACCATAACCTTACTCTTATCACGTTTACTTTCAACCCTCTTTTACATCCTCTGCAAATCCTCTAAAACTCTCTTCAGACTCGCCACACAGAAAACCAAATCATCCGCATACAATAGGTAGGGCACCCTCCACTCCTCTCCATTCTCCATCATTCTAACACCATTTCCTGCTCCCCCCTCGAATTCTTTCATAACCCATCCATATACACATTGAATAACCAAGGAGACATAAACACAACCTGTCTCACTCCGTATTATACTAAACCAAATCCACCATTGAAGACATTTATTCTTACACAACACCGCTTCACTATCGTCATAACATACTTTTGATCCAATTAGAAGCCTACACCAACACCATAATATCAATTACCTGCCATAAGGCTTCCCTATTAACAATATCAATACGCCTGTTGTAAATCATAAAACCTAAATATAATTTTATTCTTCTTCCTACCTCACATTTTCTCAATCATTTGGTTTCAATGTAAAAGATTTGATCCCACATCCTCTACTCTAAACCGCACCTTGTTCTTCACAATAGTCCTTCGTTCACTCGACGCACTCTTTCGACAATAATACCAGCATATATTCCCTACAACACTCAAAAACTTATTTCCCTATAATTTCTAAAGTTTCCCCTTATTCTCCTTACCCTTATACAAGGGTACTATTACCCGCTCTCCCCATCCCTTGGAACTAATACCTCCATAAACGCTTTACTTACAACAACTTCCATCAATCCAAATCACCATCTCGCCTCCGCTCTTGACTCATTTCACTAGTAATTTCATCTATACCTGCAGATTTACCATTCTTCAACTTTCTCCCTACCCATTACATCCTCCTTACTTAGATAACCTATCCCCAAATACTATTCCTTCCTTGTGACATCAAAAACCAACGACATTCACTAAACACCTCATCATTACTGTTAATATTGTGCAGATTTTCGAAGTGTTCCTTCCACAACTCCCCTCACATCCATTTCATCAGTTAAAAGCACCATCCCTATTTCATTATTCTAAGCAGATTCCCCTAATTCTCCATTCTTACCTTTCGCGCTTCCCTTCAGAAGAGCTCCTATTTCCTTGTATGTTCTCATTCATCCTCCTTCCAAACTGTTCCATTACTTTGTTTTCTCCTACGTATACCCTTTTAAGTATTTCTTTTTTTCCTCCTTTATATAATTCCAAGATCTTTTTTTGAATCATCATTTGCTTTTAGTACATCAACCAACGCTTCTTTTTTTACCTTTAACCGCTTTCTTCAACTCTTCTTCCACATTCGCTGTTAACATTCTTACTTCCTACTTTAGCACATCACACACTACCTTTGACTACTAACAATTCCTTCCTTCATTTGCCCCCAGAATTGTTCAGTATCAACAACTTGTTCACATTAAACCGATTTACTAGCGAGCGCTCTTACATACTTTCCTTATTTCTCTTGCTCACCTTACTTCTCACTCTTAAATTTTACCTTACTTCCTTTCGTATCACCTTCCTCATCTATCCAAGCCCCACTAACTTAATTTTACATAGACAACATAATGATCCGATATCCCATTCCTAAACCCCTCACTGATTTTATATTATATATATATATTATATATATATATATATATATTATATATATTATATAATATATATATATATATATATATATATATATATATATATATATATATATATATATAACAGGCAGTTCTCCCCATTCTTATAACAACTTATAATTGTCCATTGCCTGAAGATTTAGCAAAATAAAACTAATAAAGATAGCAGAAAAATGAGGATTCTCAAATAATTATGGATGAGAATAATTTAAAGTTGTGATAAGTAATAAGAAATAATAATCTAATTTAGCTTAAATTTCAGACTATGAGATTGACCATAGCTGTGGTGGGTAAGTTTGGTGTGACCAATATAGATGGAGATAAAGAGAATGTTTTGTTAGTGCTAAAGCACTAAATTTAATTTAATAGTATGAATATTGTACATGATGTCTTGATCATATTATCAAATGCCACTGACCATTACAAACATGAAATTTATAGAGAACAGAAGACTTAACAAGGACGTGTAGAAACAGGATATTGGCAAGCTGACTTAGCAGGGTCTTCCATTTATTTATCCTGATGAGCTAATAATTATAAAACAAACCCTTCACTTATGACATCAATAGGAGTTTTTTCCTAATGCATCTCTGGCATAGGGAAAACAGTAGCAGAAGATATTTGAGCAGAAAAAAATGTTGAAATACAAAGCTTTAAGAACACCAGTATATTTACCAGTAGCAATAATGATGGAGGCAAGGTAAGTAACAAACAAATATAAAACTCATCCATCAACGCTACTCCTACTCTTAATATATCAAAACAAGCAAGGTTTATGTTTAAATAACCA
>JABUQX010112126.1:0-15000 GCA_015478945.1 Trachelipus rathkii | reverse complement strand
TTGCTGAGTGTGATGGCAAAGAAGTATAGCAGGCATTACTAGTGAGTAATTTTACTGGTGAGGAACCAGCAGGAATTAAAAGAAAAAGAAAAAAAGAAGTTTTGTCATAAAATATTAAATAGATGTATTTATACAGTAAGTTATACAAACAAAATACCAGTACCAGAGAAGTACTGTATGGTAAGAAAACTAGCTTAGTGAGAAAGATCAGAGTAATTTATAAAGTAGCAGAGCAGATTTAGAAATGTAAATAGAAGAATGGTTAATATGAAAATGGCTTGGGGGGAATTGTGATGACTGTATCTTAATGTATTCATAGGTAATGTAATATGGAGGAATAGAAAGAATATATAGGAGCTGGCTAAGTAAATTCTGGTTACAGGTGTACACAATATATATATATATATATATATATATATATATATATATATATATATATATATATATATATATATATATATATATATATATATATATATATATATATATATATATATATATATATATATATATATTTTCACACCCCACAAGTAACCCTGAATAACTCCATCATCCCCCTAAACAAAACAAGTAAGATACTCAGAAGAGCCTTCAATACCCACTTCACCTTTACACCTCACATTCAGACCATCATAAATACAGCAAACAAAAAATTAAATGTCCAATGAACTCTATCTCAACACAGCTTCACCAATGAAACAACCACACTATCAACTACATACGAAACAATTCTCAAGAGCTATAGTCAACTACAGATAAACAGTCTGGTATCCTTTAACCTCATCTACTAATAGAATTACCATAAATTATAAAGAATACAAAATACTGCCCTACAAATAATCACAGGTTGTGTAAAAATCACCCCTATCCAACACCTGCATGAAGAAGCAAAAATTCTCCCCATTCATAATCATCTAGAAATGATAGGAACACAATTCTATGACAAGACTCTTAAGTTTAACCCTACCTAACCATGCCATAACTACCTTCAAGAACACACTATACATGGCTTAAGATCCCCTCCTCTTCCATTGCCCTCTACTATGGCAATCTCTTTTGACCATCCTCCCTCCTCCAAATAACACCTCTCTCTCAAAACATATTCATACTCGCTTTACACACTTTACACAGCAATACCTCATAAACTCCAACCCCCTGAAATATCTTTAACTCAAAACACATTCCAATGAAAGATATGAAAGATGCAAATCTCACGCTCTAGATTAAGATCCTGGCATCACCCTGATCTTCAGGAATACAAACATAGGTTTCGACCTCAAGACACTTCCTCCCCATTGTCACAGTAGTTTAATAGCTGAAACTTTTGAAAACATTCTGCTGAGGTTCCCCACATTCACTCTCTACAGAATACAATATCAAATCTCCTCCATATGAGACCTATAGTTCAACCCATTATAGGTTGCCAGTTTTTGGAAGTGATATGGACCCCCCAAAAAAGGAGAGCCCAGGGGCAATAAATACATAGCATGCATAATGGAATGGTGAGCTGGGCAGTAAAGGTCCCAGCTTCAATGCCTATAGAGAAACTCTTTTAAAGAAGTTCTCTACTTGATTCTTGATAAGGTGAAAAAGTCTTTGAGGTAATAAATACAGTGTATTTATCGCTCACTTACTGCAACAATGGCAACTTAAAAATTATATTTTTTAAGGAAAGTCATTTAAAATTGTAATCCAATATATTGGCCAGACAAAGGTACGTCTTTTCATGGAGAAATTTGAAAGCTGGTATGTGATTTTTACAGTCAAAGGTACACATCGTTCCCAATTTCTCCATATAATTTACTCAAAAAATACCATTTTTGAGCTATGTCATTGCTGTAGCAAATGATGATATATATATATATATATATATATATGTTTAAATAAGTCTCTCTGTTCACCCAACAACCCTATGCAACAAACTCTTGTTCTCACCTTTTTGTTCTTTGCAGATTGCTTATTGTTAGTACCAGAGTCGTCAAAAAATAATTATCCTTTTCTTATTACTATGGTTAATAGTATGTTTAATAACTTTATACAAATTTATTATATTGGAGTGATCAAGTTAGATTTAGAAAATTCCAGGAACCGTGACTATGTAGGATCCTTTCACAAAGTCCCCTGGGCCCAGTTTCTTTGATCCCAGACCCCACCTATTTCCACGACCTTCCTTCTTTCCCAACCAACACTCTCAACAGTCCAATACCTTTTCTTTACATACAAATTACCAATATTTAACATATACAAAAAGGGGCCAATAGAGAATATAAGACCTGAAGGGAAAGAAAAATATATACATGAAACAAACAAAAATGATAATTAGAAAAATAGTAAAATAAGCTTGCGTGAGTGCATGACAAAAGAAAGCAGGATCTTCTGGCACATAACAGGAAGCTGAAGTGAAAGCACATGCACAGCCACAGAAGACCCAACCTAAGGAGAAAAGAAAACAAAAAACAATCACTCTTATACCTTTCTCTTCTCTCTCTTTTTCCCTTCCACATACTCTTTTATTCCCCTAACATCCACACGTCTTTTGGTAAACACATCCGCCAACTGATGTTTAGTATCAACCCATTCTACTCTCGAGATCTTTTTCTCTTCTGTCATTATCCATTTTATCCATTCAATGTCAATCCTCAAAAATCTACTCTGTACTGGCGTAGCCGAATAAATTGCGCTCTTCAGAGTCCTACTATCAGTATACACAATCACCTCTAACCTCTTTCCCCCATACAACTGATGCCAAACCTCCTCCACATATATACCAGCTTGTATACCCTCTACAAACGCAATAGTCTCGGCTTCAATCGTTGACCTAGCAATCCTCTTCATACATCTGGACTTCCAAACAATAGGACACCTATTTCCGTTCGTATCCTTCAAAGCCACAATATAACCCACCTGAGGATTCACTCTCCCCACCATTCCATATGACGCATCCGTATACACTTCCACCATAATACTTCCCTCCAACTTACTCAGCCATATCCCCATGTCAACTTCTTTCTTCCTTTTTATGATATTAATCAGCTGTCTCATTTCATCCACTTTACCACCCTTAAAGAATCTACTCCTGTCACTCACATCAAAGCATAAATCCGGCCTTGTCTGCCCACATAACAGTTCATTTGCCCCACTAAAGACCTATACGTAGTCAACTCACTCTTTTTCATATCCCTGTCACCAAAATATTTCCTCTTATCAGGCACAGTTATACTCTCCAGATACTGCCTCTGTTCTAACCATATTCCATCCTTTTGCTCATGTATGTTCACGCCGATATATTTAAACCCCCTTGCATCCTCTGTGCCTATTTTCACTTTTTCTTTCAGACCCCTAATAACCGTATCAAGAAACCACTGGGTTCCCCCAAAACAAAAATCATCAACATGCGTACACATCACCCCCTCCAACTGGTCCCCATTTTTCCACATAAAGAAGGCAGGTTCCAGCCTACTCTTCTTACCACCCAATTCAGTTATAACATTCACCACCTTCTCATACCATGCCCGTGCTGCATCCTTTAATCCATACACAGTCTTTTGTAATTCCCAAATATAGCCTTCATCTTTTGCTTCTTTCGGAGGCGTTACATATATTCGCCGCTTTATCCTGTCACCCTGCAAATAAGCTGTTTTTACATCGATCGAATGACACTCCCAACCTTCTTTCTTTATCACACTTAGACACAACCTCAACACTTCCCCTGAACAAGTAGGAGCCTCTGTTACCAATTCTTCATCAGATTCTTCAAACCCCCTAGCGACTAAACGAGCTTTACACACAGGTTTACCCTCTTTCACTTTTTCTGTTATCACCCATCTCAGAGATATGCACTTTTGTCCTCTATCTTTTACCTTCTTAAAAACATCATTTTCTTCCCAGTTATCTATTTCTTTTATCTTAGCTTCAAGCAACCTGTTATCATCCTCAGTTTCCATCAACCAAACCTCTTCATCCTCACTTATACATTCAATATCCTTATAATTTCTAAAGTCAATCCATTTATTCTCACCACTTCTCACATCCTGTATGTTATAAGAATCACTCCACTTCTTACTTTTAGCTTTACCCGCCCTGCTCAACACTCTTACGTCGATACTTTCATTACTCTCTCTATTTACACATCTATACCTTTTTCCCACATTCACCCTAACATCACGCACCTCTTCTTCCTCTTCCTCATCCGGCTGTTCTTCTTGCTCTTCTTGCACCCCCGTTTTATTCACTCTCTCCACTTCCACAAAATCGTTCCCTTCCTGTTCACTCACTAATTCCTCGGAATCATCTTTGTCTTTCTTCCCATCTTCATCTACAGGCCTTTCTTCATCTGAATCACTCATCGGCACCCTAGCTAACCTAGTGATGTGCACTCTAGCAACTTCCCTCAAAGTACCCCCATGTTTTACTATCACAGTTTTCCCATCCCTACCTATCACTTTTGCTGGTCCCCTCCATTCCTTATCAATCTCCCTCTTGTAATACACATTCTCCCCGGGTTCAATTAAATCTACCTTATGTTCCCTTATCTGGCCCCTTAATGCCCTCCTTAATCTATCATCCCCTTCTTGTTGAATGTGTATCAGCCTACTCTTTTTAATACCTTCTAAATGACTTAAGATAACCTCACTCTCGATTCCCAAAACACCCAAACTTGTATCATTGTCACTTGTAGAATCAGGTAACCTGACATTTTTACCAAACACCAATTGATTTGGAGAATACCCATTTTTATTCAGTAAACTATTTTTTGCTGCTACTGACCACATTAGACTAACCTCCTTACCCATACCATCATCTTTCATTTTTCTTAACGAATCCTTTAACAGACCCACCGTTTTTTCACATTGCCCGTTACTCCACGGACTTTCAGCTGCGGTTACCCATTGAGTCATGCTGAACCTTTCACACAAACTCTTCATTTCTTCATTTTGGAATTCCAATCCATTATCACTTAAAAAACGTTCAGGTGCCCCATATACACTTATCCATTTTCCTAAGATTTTGTCTACTATCTCCTTAGGTTCCTTATTTCTAACCCATGCCGCCTGACAATACCTAGTACACAAATCCACCAACACCATAAACCTTTGACCATCTAACTCTCCTAAATCCATTGCTACAGTCTCATTAAAACCCCTTGATAGAGGGAACCCTACTATAGGTCTACTCGGTGTCTTTTGAAACCTTACACAAACATCGCATTCCCCGCATACCCTATCTATCATCTCTTTCAATTCCCTACCTTCTGCACCTTCCACTTCCTTACCATACGCATCCCTGATTAAGTCCCATAGCCTCCCTTTACTTGCATGCCCAAATTGAATATGTAATTTCTTTACCGCCCACTTTCTATTCTTCTTATTCATTAAATGCTCCTTTACACCCTTTCCCCACCAAACATCGTTCACCACTTTTGACCCTTCACGAAGACATAGTATTATATGCCCTTTCTCATCTAACTTACATTTAACCACCATATCATCCAACACACCAATTCTAACTTCATTTGTTCCCAACTCTAGACCTATATTCATATTCCTTAAAGATTCATACCCCAGTAACCATGGAATATCACCCAGAACAACCTCAGTCCTTAAGGAAAAACTTTTACCGTTAACACAACACGGAATATTTATCCTTTTTACAGCTTTATAATTAGTTTCCCCAAACACATAATTCACATCTATATCTTCCTTTGATTCCATGGCCTCCTTTCTCTCCCAGTCATTCAAATCTCCCACCACTCTTCCTAGTCATTTATCACCAATCACATTCTTCGCACACCCTGTATCTATTATCGCACATATCTCATCATACTCTTTTCTAGCATACTCCTCACCGTCCATCTCATCCATATCTTTATTCAAATACACCTTATTTCCTTCTCTTTGTCCAACACCCTCTCTCTTCACTACTCTTTGAATTTCTCCATTTCCTTTTCGGTCATCCCTGTCATACATCATTTGTGTCTTTCTTTCGACTCCTCCTTCTCTCATCATATTCCCCTTCCCCATTCTATATCGTAAACTCTGAGGACAGTTAAAACCGAAATGATACAATGACCCACAAACTACACATGTCATCACTCTTCCATACTGATCTCTTTTATTCAACCTTTGTCCTCCAACAGCACCATTTTCGTATTCCATCTTTTGTTCCTGTCTCTCTTTGCTTACCCATCCACTTCTTTTATTCACATTCCTACTACCACTACCAACTCCTTCACATATATTCAACAGAGCATCCTTGAACACCTTGAACTCCCATGCGTCTTTCCCACAATATGCTAACACCATCTGTCTCTGGTTGTTATCTACATTCGCTCCTTCTAATAAATGAACGCACTTCATATCTTCACCCAAATCAACTTTACCGACCACTTTACATTTTTTCTCTATCACTTCATACCTATTCACATATTCTCTCATTGTCTCATCTAATCCTCTTTTTATATAAAAGAATTCAAGAATTCTATCATACCGATCACGCTGTTGTTCCTTTCCATACTTTTTATCCAAGTCACCCAAAATCTTCATCACACCTTCTTCTTTCTCCAACCCCTCCCATTCTACATCACAAACACATTCAAAAGCCTTGTCCCCTAAGCTCATTAACACCTCACCTGCAGGACTCTCATAATTCTTTCCATCCACCTTATACCAGAGTTTCACCTTTTTCTTCCACATATCAAATGCATCACCGTCATTCATATCCCCTTTGAAGGGAGGACATACCCTTTTCGTTCGAACCTCTGTCGTCACCGTTTCACCACTCCCAGTTGCTTTTGAATCCTTATCACTTCCCATAATCTCCCTGTAGCTTGACGTAGCGTAGCGGAACTACGCTCTGCTACCACTGTTTAAATAAGCCTATCTGTTCACCTACCAACCCTATGCAACAAACTCTTGTTCTCACCTTTTTGTTCTTTGCAGATAGATTGCTTATTGTTAGTACCAGAGTCGTCAAAAAATAATTATCCTTTTCTTATTACTATGGTTAATAGTATGTTTAATAACTTTATACAAATTTATTATATTGGAGTGATCAAGTTAGATTTAGAAAATTCCAGGAACCGTGACTATGTAGGATCCTTTCACAAAGTCCCCTGGGCCCAGTTTCTTTGATCCCAGACCCCACCTATTTCCACGACCTTCCTTCTTTCCCAACCAACACTCTCAACAGTCCAATACCTTTTCTTTACATACAAATTACCAATATTTAACATATACAAAAAGGGGCCAATAGAGAATATAAGACCTGAAGGGAAAGAAAAATATATACATGAAACAAACAAAAATGATAATTAGAAAAATAGTAAAATAAGCTTGCGTGAGTGCATGACAAAAGAAAGCAGGATCTTCTGGCACATAACAGGAAGCTGAAGTGAAAGCACATGCACAGCCACAGAAGACCCAACCTAAGGAAAGAAAAAGAAAAAAAAAAACAATCAATATATATATATATATATATATATATATATATATATATATATATATATATATATATATATATATATATATATTATATATATATATATAAAAATATATATATAATATATATATAATATAATATATATAATTACTAATGATAATACATTAGAAAATATCACAATAATTCATCAATAACAAAACAATGGACATAAATAGGCTACTCTGCAAAAGAAAATAAAAGTAAATTTCATTTTGTTTTTTTGCAGCAATTCATCAATTAAAAGGGCTCATCAATATCTGGTACAAATTTTTCTTGTCTATGAGAAAGAATACCACAGCACCAGATGCAACAAATCTTGTTCAACCTTGTTGATTTCAGGACTTGACAAGATCCAGATTATTGACTAGTGCTGCTTTTGAATTGTTCTAGTTCTTCAGGTTCCTCCATTAATTTCTGAAGAAACTAGAGTCTTGATACACATATCTCTTTCACATACCAATTACAATAAATGTACCACCACATAATTTACAGGAATTTCACAATACATCGACCACCATTCAGAATGTAAAACTCCCACCTTTTATATATAAATTGTGCTTATATAAGAACCAACCCCTGCAGGGACACACTACCATTCAATACTACATTATAACCCATACAGCTAACCGACCCAACCCACCTAAGAAAATAAAAAGATAAAATACTATGACATAATAGTGTACTCTTCCTATTGTAAAAATATCCATGTTCCGTTTTAAGTAGGAAGCTATTTTAATTCTTAATCTACCCTGTTACCAGGCATGAGCCATGAAGTAGAGCAATCAGAGTATCAGACACTTTTTCCTTCTTATATAAATAAGGCGTTTTCGTTTTTGTCATTTGTGCAAACATACGGTAAGAAATTCTTGCACAGTTTTAGCTCGAATTTCGTGTAAAGTCGAACGCGACTGCTTACGTGGTTTACTTTTGTTTACAAACAATTGAAATCAGCTGTTGTGATGGCGCAAGACTATTTGGAATAAACAGAAAAAGTAACATAGTTTATATTACAAATAATTGATCAACTATTGTGATTCAGTTCAACGATTTGGAAGAAATTAGATTTAAAGCTGATTTTATTGAATGAAACAATTCATACGGGCCAGCCACGTATTGAAATCATTATCATTTGATTTCTTAACGAATATATCAATCAGGAAAATAATATGAATATCACACAAATATTTAGCACAATATAATTATTTTTTAAGTCATTACTCACAAACCTTCCTTATATATCCTTTGTATAAAAAAAAAATAATAATAATAATAATTCCTACCTGCTTCACAGTATACCTGCTTCGCGCCGACATTTGTTTTGTTTACTTTTTTTTTTTTGGCAAGCACGGGAAATAGCAACATTAGAACATTAGAAATACAGAGGCGGTAATTAAGAAGCCACTACGGCCTATTATCGAGACTGTTCCAGTCAACTAAAATAAAGCCAATCACCAAACATGCCTATGCGGGGCTATATGCAATCCACATTTTTGAAAGTTTTTGTTTAAATTCTTCCTAGCATACCGAAAAATAGTTCGAACTTCAAAAGATAACGCGAAATTAATTTGCATTTTTGCTTACGGAATTTAGGAAAATGCTCAAGCTGCATTCCATTTTGTCAAATTTAGCACAAATTTAGGAAAATGCTCACCAAACGTAAGGAATTTCCTAAATTCTGTAAGGTTGCTCTTTCCCGTGCTTACCAATTTTAAGGAAAATGCTTATGAACAAATGTAAGCAAACAAGATGGCGGCGTAGTAGATCGTTTGATTTGGTGAATGTTTCATTCATGAAATTAGCTTTAAATCTAATTTCTTCCAAATCGATAAACTCCATCACAATAGTTGATCAATTATTTGTAATAAAAACCATTTGTTATTTTTTTTATTTCTGTTTATTCCAAAACGTGCTCCATCAAAACAGATGATCAAAAATATTTGTAAACAAACGTTCGATTATGCCCGAAATTCGTGCTAAAACTGGATTAGCATTTCTTATCGAGCGTAAGCACAAATACAAAATCGAAAACGGCTTAAATCGAGAGGCATCGGTTCTCACTTCTCATTTTCTCAAGCCTTAATCGAAAAGAAAGAAATGAGAAATAAAAAGTTTTGTTATAGTCATAACATGTAATTTAACCTTATTAACTACTGTAACTAAAAACAGGCCAATTTGGCCTTGTCAAATTATACTGTATGATACCTGCTTTTATATTAGTACGATTTATTACCCTTGTTACGCAAATATAATTTGGGCAAAATTTATTACGTGCCATGGCAATATTTAACGACTTATGATAATAAATTGGCTTTAAATCAGGAAAATTTTAACATTTCGCTTCTTTAATTTACTGGTATTTTCAGTTGTTTATGATAATAAATTAGCTTTAAACAGGAAAATATTAACATTCACTTCTTTAATTTACTCGTTTTTTTTTTTTATTTTTTTTTTTAAAGATTTTTAAAGGTTTTTAAATATCTTCTTTATCGCTTATAGGCGCGTTTTCTTCATTTGTGCTTACAAAGTACAAACGGTAAGAAATGTTTATTTGCGTTCGTTTTGTCAAATTTAGCCAAAATCGTATGAAAATTGAAAAGCTTACCAACGTAAAGAATTTCCTTAATTATGTAAGGATAGGTAATTAGGTATATGAATAGTTTGAATATCATCAAAGTTTGTTTATATCTTCATATCATGTGACTATTCTATATGAAAAGGAAACCTTTTCAAAAATATCAAAAAAATATTTCTTTTCATTTTTTGATAGAAGTGGCTCTTTTCGCCACCGGACTATTGTTTAGTATTTTTACACTAAATATACTTAAAAAATTTAAAAGTTTATTTACCTTAAATGTTCTGCTTCTTGTTGTTGAGAAATTTTTGGAGACGTAGCGCCTCGGAGGTCCCTCCTAAAAACGCTTTATATTCTTTTAGTAATTTGTAATAAATAAGTAATGCAATTATCATTACAAATTAAAGGCAGGAAAATCCAAAAGGGTTTGAAAAGGTTTCCTTTTCATATACAAGGATATTTTAATCCTTTTAAAGTAACTAATTTTCACAGTAACTTAAATTCTAAACAGTTTTACTGAGGCCATGATCGTAAAGGCAATAGATATTAAATATTATTGTAATAAGCCGTGATATAAACTTTAAGACACTTATTGATTGTCTATATTAATTTTATTGTACTTAATACTGCGTACAATTTTATTAAGTTAATGAGAATCAATCTCAACTTTAATGAACCGAATACTTAAATATTGACAACAGTATACGTGTTCACCAGATAATTACTGAAAGATTACTAAAGAATTTCTTTTACTGACTTTTGGGGAAGGCACGAGACCAACCCGCGCATTGATATGATGAAATTTTTAAGCCTTTATTGATGACTCATAATACTGATATTTTTATACTGTGGTCTAAATTATAAAATGACCAATATTTAATAGTTTTCTAAATAAATTTTCATACACTCCGGGCAGAGGATTGCTTCAAAAGAGAAGCAATACCCTACCTTTGAGTTTACTTTAGCTGTGTGCTTGCGTTTCCTTTAATGGTTTACTTCATTTAAAAACAAACAAAAAATTTTTTTATTTTTTTTACTTTTTCTTTTTTATTTAAAAACTTTAATCTACCTTAAAATTACCCTAAACCAAACTTAATATTACCTTAAACCTAATTTTACTATTTTATTTATGCAATTTATTATAGATTTGACAAATTGGCTTGCATAAACTGCCTCTGTTTAAGAGCAGCTTTTCTCTGAGGTCTTATTGTATTGGCATTACTATCATTATTATTATTATTATTATTATTGTTATGAAGTACCAGGTCTGTTGCTGTTGTCATCCTGTACAGGTGTTGTAGGTACAGGTGTTACATTTGATAAACTACCACCTCCTGTATTTAATTCGAGGGGGTAAAGGTTACTGATGGAATGCAACCCTATTTCACCAGAACCGGTTTTTAATTTTACTGATCGGATGTTATTATCGTGACCTACTATCACATCCATCACTCTGCTCAATTCCCAAAATGGACGTGGTTTATTGCTGTCTTTTATAAGAACCACATCTCCCACCTTTACTTTATCTTCCCAAATACCCTGAAACAAGTGTCTAGACCGCTCCCGGAGACTTAAGAGATACTCCTCATGCCACAAACGCCTGAACTCTTCATAGAGTTCATTTTGCTTTATGAGGGTAGAATCCAGTACCTCCTTGTTGGGTGCACTGCCCATTTGATATTCTACTGTATCAAAATTACTTTTAAATATTAAATTACTGTTAAACAACATTACTTTCAAAAAACAATTGGGCGTTATTGCCTCCAACTCAGAGGTACCAGATCTATAGGTTAGGGGTCTGGAATTGATGGCATTTTCTATGTCAGACAGAGTGGTAAGAAGCTCAAAATAAGTCACTTTACTTTTTCCCACAGCTTTGTACAGACACTGTTTCATTACTTTTATTAACCTCTCCCAATGGCTGCCTTGCCATGGAGAGAAGAGGTTAATTTTTACATGTTTGATCTGATTTTTATCAAACTCCTCCTTGAAAGCATCAGTATTAAAGGACTCTTCTATTATTTTGCACCCTTTATTGAAATATAATGCATTGTCACTATATATATATGATGGTATACTAAATTTATTACAGAACCTTTTGAAGGCTAACAGAAAGTCAGAGGTGTTCATAGAGGGTACTAGTTCTAAGTGTACAGCTCTGATGTTTAAGCAAGTGAAAATTAAGATGTACATTTTCTCTAAATTTGAGGTGTTGTTTTTGACATATACATGAGAGGTGAAATCAACACCTGTGTGTTGGTAAGGTTTTATAAGATTCATGTGTTCTAGGTATGTCAGTGAAACGTGGGGTACCTGTAAGAAAGAGCATTGTACTTCTTGCATGTAAATGCATTCCAATAATACAGATCTTACAGCAGCTCTACCCTTAGGATCAAACACCTGATTTCTGATGTTAATTAAGCATAGTACCAATGCAAAGATGCTTACTTGCCTCATGCAGCATATTTAATAAATTAAGCAATGTAAAGCCATGGATTTCTTCCATTAATATAGAATTAGCTTGTCATAGCTGATGAGAAGAGCCTTGATTTAATTCCTGCCCTTGCTCTTAAATAGCCTTTTTTCATCAAGGAAAAAGATTAAGTTAAAACCAAGGAGGAATTTCTTGAGTCTTTTCAAGGAAGCTACTTTTACTTTTTGTTTATAATCTTTCAAAATTTAATTTCATTAGCAAAAGGATGATTTGATTTATTTTTAGCCAGTACCTTACTGATTTTGCTGGGTAATCAACATTTATTTTTATTTACTAGCCATTTAAAATCCAGCAGTATTCTAAGACATCAAGTTAAGCAGAAGAATGTTTCACTTGAAGTTCTAAAAAAAATACTAATACATGAATTTTCTATATTTTTGCCTTTACCATTAATAGAGGTAAAGATTCTTGTGGTATACTCAACATAGGATACTTGGGCCAATTGTCTAAATCATTAGTTAACCAAACAGGACCATGATACCACAGAGCAAATATTTCTTTAAATTTTTTAAAAGTTAAACCCCCCTAGTTAAAAAATCACCAGGATTTTCTGCTGTATTTACATACTTATAATGCACATTTACTTTATACTTGTTACAGATGGAAGTAATTAACCCATTCATTTCATTTATTCTATTTTTTAAAAACTTAGATTTTACTTTGGTTTGTCTGGTTAATAACCAGCTCAAAACTACTTGTGAATCCACAGCAATATTAATGAATTCAAAATATATATTACTGTATGCTTCCAAAATATTGGGTAAGCATTTCAAGCCAAAATAACCCCCATCAAGCTCTCAGGGAAGGGATACTTAAACTCCCTAGCGCCCTATTGCAGGAGCTACCTGGCTTTAGCCAAATATAAAGAGCTTTTGTTATCATCATCCACTCCATAACATACAAATCCATAAACACTATCGGAACTGTCACAAAAAAGATGCAAGGCATACTTATTCCCTTCAGAAAGAGCCCTCCTAGGTATTGCAATCGTATCCAGATGTTCACAATTATTGCGTAGTTTATACCACTCTTTTAGTATCTCTCCAGGCACTTTCTCATCCCAAGCTATATTTTGCTGCCACACTTGTCTCATCAACAATTTACCCCTAACCAAAATAGGAAGAGCAAAGTTAAGAGGATCGAAAAGCTTGGAAATCTCAGACAACAATTGACGCTTGGTTGAAATACTCTCCAGATATTCAACTTTATTGATATGCATACAGTCAGTCACCACATTGAAACTATATCCCAAGATCTTTTCACAACAACTTGAATGCTCTACAAAGGAGTTTTCTTCCTTGAACTTAACACGCAAAGCATCCGAGTTGCTATTCCAAGATCTCAAGATAAAACCCCCTTCTTCCATGCGTTTTTTACATTGATGATAAATACCTACTATTTCACTTTCTTCTTGCATGCTTGTAAATATTAAATTATCCACATAAAAGCCTGAGGATAATATTTCAGTACATCTATCATGTGGATACTTAGAAGCATGATATTTCATAATATAATGCAATATAAATGGAGAAGAAGTAAACCCAAATATTAAAGTGAGGTACCTATAAGCTTCTAATTGCCCGTTGTTAAACCACAAGAAAGTGAACCTATTCATGTCCACTTCATCCTTTAACCTTATCATCAAAAACGCTTGTTTTACATCACTTATGACAACAGTACGATTCGTTCTGAACACAAGTAGTAGCTTTAAAAGTGAATTCATGAGGTCATAGCCACTGTAAGCAGCCTCATTCAAAGATGGAAGAGTTTTATTACTTTTAAGGGAACAATTAAAAACTGGTCTTATTTTAGTGGTTACTTGTTCTGATTGCCTTATTATAGGTCGATGAGGAATGAATTTATATTTACAAATATCTGAAGGATCATTAAAATTTATATTTACTTTTTCAATTATTCTATCATTCAATTGATCTTCAAAGACTTTATTGTATTTACTTATTAAATTATTTGAGTTAATTTATCAAACACTCTATTAGCTATATTTAAAGATATTTTAAAATTATTAGGAACTAATTCTATTTTGTCTTCAAACCAAGGAAGGCTTACATGATAGTGATTGTCTTTGAAAATCATATTTTGATTAAATAATTGCACTTGATTTTTATCTACCGTGTTCAGAATGTCCTCGTCCTGTTTGATACCTAAAGATTCCAGGCTAAACAGATTTTCCAAGCCATTGTCAATATCAGAATCCAAAAAACTTTTCAATGGGATTGAAATAACTTTTGGATGGTTCTAACACGAAATACACTTGTGTATTCAGCCTTTTGTTATTACATTCAGAATCATTTTTATGAATTATTGTATTATTTGTTTCAACTTTTGACTGAGTTATAAATTACTAACTTTTTTTACTTTTTCTTGTTTCAACCAAACACACAATTTGTTCTCTACTTAAAAAATGTTTAAATATTACCTATTGGTATTAATTTATTAT
>JABUQX010112125.1:0-59732 GCA_015478945.1 Trachelipus rathkii | reverse complement strand
TTTACGAGAGCAAGAGTTACCAAATTAGATTTATTTTTCACGTTTGAAAAAAATGTTATTTTCTTTTTATATCCTTCTTAGGGGTTCGAGTCGACGGAGGGACGAGGGGGACGAAGTCCCCCGTCGTCCCTGTAGGGCCGAGAAACCCCGACTCTGGTCGTCTTTGTCCTTTACCCTGGGTATTCTATTATTAGAAATTCAACATTTGGCACTTTGCGCGCTCCCTCGGAACTTCGAGCTCCTTCATAATTCTCAAAAAAACATGCTATCATACAGCTTTCCATCAGATTTTAAACAATTTTAATTTTCAAAAGCGTTATTTATTTATTTTTTAAAAGAAACATGGGATAAAATGTTCCTGAGTAATAAACTGTTTTTAATTTTTCATGTTAGCTGATTATAGCTTTTTTAGTTACATTCATGGCCTCTTCGGGATGCTATATATATATAATATATATAGTATATGATATATATTATAGATATTATTATATAGTATATATATATATATATATATATTATAGTAATTATATAAAATATATATAATAATATATATAATATATTATATATATATATATATATAAGGGCGTGCGGAGCCGGAGCCGGAGCGCAGTCAAGCCAGAGCTGGAGCCGGAGTCAAAATTTTTGAGGAGCTGAGCCTGAGCGCTGAGCCTGAGGCCTGGAGCCTGAGCGTGAGCTGAGCCGAGCCTGAGCCGGAGCCGAGGCCGAGCAGAAATCTTTGGTGGCCTGGAGCCGGAGCCGGAGCGGGGAGCCGGAGCCGGAAGTTTTTGAGGGACCGAAGCCGGGTCGGAGCCGCAAAAAAGACGCTGCTCCGGCTCCTGCAGTAGAGTATCAAGTTAATTATTTAATTTTATTTACTATAGGTTTTATATATATTATATATATATATATATAGATTATAATATTAATATATAATATATATATATAATATATATAATATATATAGTAATATATTAATATATATATATATATATATAGGATATATATTTATATTTATATAATATAGTATATATATAATATATATATATATAAATATAATATAATATATATATAATATATAGTACTATATATAATATATTATATAATATATATATAATAGTTATATATATATATATTATATATATATATAAATAATATATATATTATACTTTATAAATATTATATATATATATTATATATATATAATATATATATATAATATTTATATATATTAAATTATATAGAATATTATTTATATATTATATATTATAATTATATATTATACATATATATAGTAATATTTATATATAATATATTATATAATATATATATATATATTATAGTATATATTAATATATATAGTATATTATAATATATACTATATATATATATAATACTATATATATATATATATATATTATTATATATATCTATATATCTATTCTATTTCTTTGACGCAATTACTAATATTTCAAATTATTCATTAATTAAAAAGGTTTAATTAATGTTATTGATTAACTTTATTAGTTTTAATTCTTAGAAAATCAATGCCAACTAAACAAATCAAAATTCCTCATGCACTTGACATACTTTACTCGCTCTGAAAGTAAAAGTGCTTAACATTTTACAATATAAATAGTTAAACACAGTTGATTTAAAACGCTTTCATCCAGATATTGCTAGTATTGTTAAAAAGAGGTTGAGCAAAAGCTGTTCAGGATAAATCTTTATTTTCAAACTCGAGTAAATTGGGTGGAACTTTTTCAATGGGTAAAATTTTGTTTCCTCTTAATTTCTCAGTGGCTTCGATGATTTGTTCCATTTTTATAAGTTGTTTAAAGATAGTGTATTGAGTTTGTTTGCAATGCACTGTGTGGAGATATGGTTTCGGAACTGGCGTCCTGTTATAATGGCCCAAATCTATGATAGAGACAGATTGGGAAGTACGATGTCAATATGCCTTGAAGCTTTTTCCAACTCAAAGGAGTTATATTAATTGATGGGCTGCCAGTTACTCCTAACTATTCTTCTCCGATAAGTAGTGGGACAACATCGAAATCTCAAAAGAATCTTGAACACACATATTACTTTACGACAAAAAAAATTTCAATCATATTTACTTTAAGAAAGAATTTTTTTTATAGGAATCAATTTAGGTAAATTAAATAAATTCATTGAAAGAAATAAGATGTTAAGTGAGATTTTTTTTGTAGGTATCTTTTTTTCTCACAGTTCAGAATCTTCCTAGAACTGACTACTCATAGCTAGGAATGCGTCTTTGTGAACTAAATGGAATGAACCTATCGAACAGAAATGTGGGCGGAGCGGATAGTTCAGCAGTTCCTGCGATCCTACTTGTCGGTATCTTGGTCGGATAAGAAGTAAAAATCTGACAGCCAATGGAACCAATGAGCATGCGAGGAAAGCGATTGAAAAGACAATTACCAAAAAAAGACTTACAACCTTAAAATCCTCTAGAAAAATACAAAGGTGGAATTCCATAAGGAATTTAAGACGAAATAATGAAAATCGACCGAAAATCAAAGTTAACAGTTAAAGAGAAAATCCCTAGCTATCCTAAAATTTTGGCAAGATCGGCTTATCACAATACAGCTTTGCTCCGTCAAATGTAAATGTTGAGATTTATTGAGAAGTTTTATTTTTAAGAAACAATTTTTTGAAAGTTATATTTACATTATATATATATTTCAAAGAAAGTATTTTAAAATTTAGGAAGAAATTGATTTCATAATTTTGTATTTTGTAATAAAAAAATCTTATTTCGAAATAAAATTATATTACATATGTACAGGCAGCTCATAGTTCAAAAAGGAATTATGAACAGATATAATTTCTCTGCTGTAGCAAAAAAAAAAAAATACTTTTTAATAAATTATATTACGTAAATATATATATTCATCGTTCAAAGAGGAATTATTATATTTAATCAATTTTGAAGAAGTGAATTATTCTTTTCTGCATTTCACATAATTTTCTCTATTTTCTATAAAATATTGTTTTGTTTTTTTTAATTTTAAGTTAATAAAATGTCTGCAACAACTGACAATTTAAAGTACATAAAAATGTTGAAGAGAAAATAAAATATTGATCAGGCTTTAAGTGAAATGATATAAACTAGTAGCCATGAGCCTAGAGCCGGAGCCGGAGCGGAGCCGGAGCCAGAACCGGGAGCGAGAGCCGGAGCCGGAGCCGGAGTCGGGTCGGAGCCGGAGCTGAAGCCGAAACCGGAACTGCGGATCCGAAGCCGGAGTCAGAGCCGGGTATTTTTAAAATGTTATAACGGAGCCGAATCGGAGCCGGGATAATTTTAAATGGTGGGACCGGAACCGGAACCGGATCCGATTATTTTAAAGTGGTGAAGCCGGAGCCGGAGCCGGAAAGAGAATTTACCGGCACTCGCAGCCCAATAGTTATAAATATTAAATGTATACCATTTTGTAAAGTATATTATATTATAATATATAATTAATTAATATATATATATATTATATATATATAATATAATGTATCTATATATATAAAATGAAATATGTATACATGTAGCTAAACCTATTATACATGACGCCGCTTCCAGGAAGGATCAGGACTCTGTCAGCGGGGCAAGCTCTTTCCATCTTCACCTTCCTCCAGGACTCGCCTATTTCTTTCAGCTCTGCGCATCGACCCGGAATTCCTGTCTTCTCACTGATATCCTCACTGAGCATGGCACAGTTAATCCGGGTCGGACTCTCGTTCTTGTTCCCTCTCGTCTCCACTCCCATCTCCTCCTGGCCACTCTCTCCTCCCACATCCTCTCCAAATATCCCCACCACCTCAATCTGGCTGCATTCAGCTTATGAATTTTTGACTTCGGGCCGATTTCAAGCTAGGCCATAAGCTTCTTTGTTCTGTCTCTTCTGGACTTTCCCACTATGCTCTCAAATGTACATCTCGCCGAATTTCCTGATTGTCTTCTTGTGTTGGCGTAGGGCTGCCAGTGTCGTGCTTGCGTGCTATAGTAGAATCGGTCGTTAAGCACCCCATCGAATTATGTCACCCTTTTCACCTCGCCTCATTTGTCTCTCTTTCAGTATGGGGTACCTAGCTCTTACACCTTCCCCATACTGAGCTCGACTTGTGACCTTGATGTACATTACTCCCTCTTCCAAATACTCCACCAAAGCTATTTACATTTCTTCCACCAGTTAGCGCTTCATTTACACTCTCAGCTTCGTCCCTCCTTCTTACTCTACTGACACCATGATCTCCACTTTTCGTGTGACTCTTGGTCAGACCGGTCTCTACTAGGCCTATTCACAAACGGGTCAGACCACCTCTCTCAGCTATCCTTCTTCGCTCCAGCACGCCAAGTATCCGCATAAGCCAAAATATACAGTCCAAATCTCCTATATTCTCTCACCTCCTTTGTTGACAACATCCAGGATTATAATACAATAAATTGGTATGACAACATTGACCTACCATTTAACTTCGTTCTCCACCTTAAAACATTCCTATATTCTCAATCCTGTTCATTACCTACATTACAGTTATTATACAAACTTCTACGCGGCTCTTCAAAAACTGTTTACCCACTGAACGTCTCTCTCCTAAGCATATCTCTTCCCAGGCACTGAATCAAAGATTTCTCTCAGTTATGAAAGCTATATAGTGCTAGTTTGTTAGTAACCCATACCTTTTCTAAGCGTAATTTCTTAAGCGAACAAGAGATCCGTCGTGCTTCTGTTCTTCCTAATCCGTGCTGCTCTTCTCAACTCAGGATCTACGACTATCAGACTTCTCATAGTATTCTACACATGTTTTTGCCAAGTTGGTCCACAAGAGAAATTTCCTGTTTTTTACAGTCTTCTGTACTCTTTTCCTTATATTATTGGATATATGTCATTATTGGATATATATATAAAATTACTCCATTGAAATTAGTAGTCTTTGAATTTTACCAACTATGTAATTACAACACACTTCATCCTGTCTATTCTCTTTCCAACAACATGAATTTACCGAAATTTGCTCCATCTTTTTTTAGGACACATTTAATTTCTGGGAAAACTCTTTACACCTGTGTTTTTCTTGTTATAACAACCAACTTCTTTTCATTCATTTATTGCATTGGTTTTCTACACACACCTTAACCAAGGTTACGCTGCTCTCACGTCTCTTATTCTTGAGAGCATTTAATATTTGTTTCCCCTACTATATAGTCTTCTGAAACAAAATTTGTTTTTTACAAATTAATTACCCTTCAACATTTCTTTATTCAGCTATACCCACAAAGCAAAATTCAAAAGATTAATAGTGTTCCACTAGCACAAAAACGAATAAACATATCTTCCCATCCCACATAACTTAAATTATTAAATTAAATCAACATCACCTAAACAATATTTGTCTGCAAAATTTTTTTTTTTTTTTTCTTTTTTTTTTTGTACAGATCATTTCACTCACGGGGAAAGCCCTATTCAAGGAGGGGTGTTGCACTCCTCAGAAGTACACAACTAACACAAAGTTACGCAGATGAGCACAAGACGCAGGCTTTGGATAGTGCGAGATTAAATTCAGAGGAACACAGAAGAGTAGAGAATTCACAGAAAAAGAAGTGCAGGAAAGCAGGAAGCACCGCAGCGAACTACCCCTGAGTTGCCATTCACACACAAACTCTGCACAGACGCCCGGCAATGTGGCGCGAGTTTTTGGTAAGGGTGGTGGCACGCCAGTGACAATTTCCCTCGAGCACCTGCTGCTGCGTTACCTATAGGATAGAGATAAAGCACCAACATCTCGCAGCAAAAATAGAAGGTCAAGTGAAATAGAAAGTGCAGAACAGTTTATAAACCTTTTGGCCTTTGACTCGACTCTATCCAAAAGTTGGGTGAAACCAGAGCCACCCCCCCAAATATGAGAGCTGTACTTCCTACAAGGGGGGTATGAGGCCCTTGTTTATAGCTGGAAGCAACTGAGAGAGGAAAAGAAAAAAGTCTCGCAGTGTTAAACAGAACTTCCAGTTTCTTGGAGGCCGCCTCAAGCAACCGTTGTGATGTGAGGTTCCAGACATTTTTTGTTATATTTTTTTTCATGGAAGGTTTACATTGGATACACAAAAGTCGAGAGAGATAGGAAAGGTGAGAGTGAGATTTATAGAAGTTTAAGTTTTAAAAGAGATAAAAATTTCACAAGGTGAGACGACCCTACCCGGAAATCTTATCCAGATCAGCGAAGAATCGGAAAGATAAAGATGAGAGGCAATTCTAGAAGCAAAAGTGGGACAGAATTGAAATGAGTGAAGAATGGAAGGTTGAGAGTCATCGGCATTACGAGGGGATAGAGTTAGATGTGCAGGTGAGAAGATCATGAATGAAAAGTAGAAAAAGTAGGCAGATAAACACAGAACCATGGAATCCACATAACAGAAAAAGATCGAAAGTCGCGCCCGTCAACAACAGCGACAGTGAGCGATTCGAGAAAAGCTAGACATAATAAGCAAAGTGAAGGATGGCAAACCCAAAGGAAGGGAGGCTTGGAGAGCAGTGACGTTGCCATACCGTCAAATGCTTGAGTATTCAAGCCACCAAGCAAGCCCCGGTAAGTTCTTTTAGAGGCGGAACCATAAATCAGGTAAGAGTAGGAAAGTATAGTCGCCAGTAGACTCGAGCGCCGAAAGCAGTACTGGCGATCATAGAAAAGTGAATGAGATTCCATTGATGATTATCTTAAAAATGAGAGTTGAGAAGGGTTCAAGATCTTAGATAGAATACCAGTGAGAGCCTATAGGTGGCAATAGTTAGAAGGTCAGGTGCTACCTTTTTTTGGATCGGGTGGAATGTGGGCCTGCTTCCCACAGCTGAAGGAAAGTGTTGTATTAGAATAGAGATTAGCTGAACGAGGGAAGGGTACGCCGCGTAGCAATTTCCCCCAAATTCGGGGAGGGAAGCCATTGACGGGCACCGCCTTTCTAACGTTCATAGATTTCAGGAGTCATGCACCCGATCAAATGTAATCAATGGCAAAGGCATAGGACACCGGAGAGGAGAAGGGAGGAGAGGGGGAGGGGAGAATTGTCAGGGTTGAGTTAGAGGAAAATAAGCGAGACCAAAGAGGATGGCCTTACAGTTGGAGGAATTAGCAAAACATACCATATTTGAAGCGCTTTGGGACAGAAGCATATTCCTTGCAAAATTGTTAAGAGATGTTGTTGGCAAGAGGCAGAAAGTTTTTCAGTAGGAGAACTAGGGAGGTCAGCGCACATTCTATTGATGAAAGCTCGGCTTTGCTCGTCAAGAGTATCCTGCAACGATTTTTAACTAAATGAAAATTAGCAAGAGTTAAAGGAGTACGAGAATTTTTCCACTCCCGAGTCGCGCTGTCTCTAGCCTGAATGGTCAGAGAGCAAGCAACGATCGAACCATGGGACTATGACGATGAGAGATTTAGTCGAAGAGGAATAACCTTGCTCATTCCCAGCCATACAGCTCGACCTTATTCCAGAACTGAAGCGTACCAGAGGTCAAAGACAGTTTCATTCCAATTACCTTCCCCTATAAAAAATATTTTCCAAACCCCAAAATCCATATTCTGTTCTCATGTTATTAAAGATTCTATTATTTTCCTTTTCTTAATATGACTGCAGAATTTTAAGGGGGAAACGTCCTGTAAATTGATTTTATGGTTATTAACCGATCGGTGTGCGGTTAGCGCAGAATTTGTGGAAACATTGATTAAATCTTAACCTTAAAATTCTGCAGTCATGTTAAGAAAAGGAAAATAATAGAATCAGTTATTTACAATACAAAAAATTTCAACAAAATGCCTGGGGAAATTAAGTTGTACAGGATTCAGAACTCAATTTTGCTCACTTCAGAGCTCTTATAGGGCATCGAGAAATTTTTAAAAAACTAACCAACCAGTGTTTTTATCGTAGCTTTTATGTCAATATTTTAGTTCCTGTATTTCAATTCTGAAAGAGGCCTTCCAAAATATGTAAGGCGAAAGCTAAATTGTAACTATCATTGTGTATAGTTCATGATACCTTCAATATTCTTTTGTAAAGGTTTTAATCCCCTATCTGAAATTATATGGCCCCAAGAACTTAACTTCACATAAACATCATTGTTCGTCACAGTTTAAAGTTTTTTCAATATAGTATATTTACTATATGATATATATATTATATATATTTATATATTATTATAGTATATATATATATACTATATATATGATAATATTATATATATTATAATTGTACGATTCCAAGGAGAGATATGTCAACTTTTGTGGACTGCGCAAAAGATAAGCAATCTATTTGAAAAAGCGATAAGGATCGAGAGCTTGAAAATTTTAGGTGTACTAATAATAAAATCTAAGCTCGACTAAGAACTAATTGACTGTATGATTCAAGCTAGATATGCAATTCTTAAAGCGCAATCAGAATTGATTATAAGAAGATTTCCTGCATGCTACGTGTACTGAAAAGGATTTCCGAGAATGAACAAATTGAAGTGTTGTCCTTTCAAATATAAAAAAGTAGGAGTCTAATTCCGAAGTGGTATTCTTAAATATTCTATAGACCGAAAATTGTTGAAATCTTTTTACAGAGGAAGTAAGATTAAAGCTAAGCAATATGCCAAAAATAATGTATTAACACTATATATATTCTATCTTAATCCATCCCAGTTTGCTTTCAACACCAGTGACACCCCCCCCGCGATGGTTCTGGCTTGTTCGCGCGGTTGCAGTTTCAAAATATGCTTGCGGTGTCGGCTATTTTTCGTTGTTCGATCCATCATAATATATATTATATATATTAATATATATAATATAATATAATTATATAATAAATTTATTTTTTAATTATATATATATATAACTATATATATATATATAATTATATATATATAGATTAATATAATATCTATATATATATATATACATATTTATAATATAATAATAATAATATATATAATATATATATATATAATATATAATATATATATATATATATTATATATATATATATTTCTATATAATATATTAAGGATTGACTCTAACATGCAATTATCAGCACCTTCCCGTCCGATTCCTTAAGTAGTAATCCCTAGAGAAAGGTTAAAACTCCTTTGAAAGAGGACTAGACCCGTTGGTTGTGAACTTGAATGAAAATAAAAAAAATTATTAATTATTAATTACCTTAAAAAATAAAAAGCGCAATTTTAAAAATTAAAGAATATTCGTTAAATGTTTTGGGAACGAGTAGGAGAGTGAGAAGCCAATTTGAAAGGCTGAAATAACATCACTTTCTTAAGATGAAACGTTGCTCAATGCTGACTTTGAGTTCTTCCAAATAAGCTTTTCCTATATTTGAAAAAAACTATTGCATATTCAATTGATAAAATCAAGTGCAAAAATAATGACAAAGGACTATTATTTTTATTAACTTTAGCCACTGAAAATTGGTGATTGCAAATCTGCGTTTTTAGATGTTTTTTCTCAAACTGTTTTACCTTTCAAAACTAAGACGTAGCACCACTGCTCTTGTCTTGAAAAAAGACGGCACTCTATAAGTTAGCCTTGAAAGTGGTGCTTATCCGTAATTAAGAGCGTAATAAAATGTACAGGAATAATGTAAAAGGGAGCGTCATTCTCCAAAACTAAGGTATCAGCTCCTGTTTTGCTTCACATAATTTAGAGCAATTATTTTAAATATTAGAGATATGGTACCTAAATAGCAAGCATAAGCTATTCTAACTTCCTTGCACGACCTTTAACAATACTAATTTAATTTCTGTCAAAACAAAATCTATGTGAGACTCTATTAACAGTATCGATAACAGCTGGTACATTACTATTATAATATATATTATAATATATTTATATATATTATATATATATATCATATAATATATATCATACATATATCTATATATATATAAATTATAAATACATAGGGGTATGAGAAATATGATAAAATTTTGGTAACGATAAGAAATGCTAAAATTAAAGGTAAAATTCCTAGTATATAATATTTAGTTTTCCCGGTCTGGCTGGTCTGTATGTGTTTTTTCTAAAATATCTTGATTACGAAACCAAGTAAGTACAAACTCTAAATTTATAAATGGCGACTTAAAAGCTATTTAGAGAACGAATAAACTATTCGAATAGGTGAAATAAACATGATTATGTATGACTAGCGTTAATTTTGTCACAATAAACATACTGTTTCTAAAGGACCTATCAATGATATCAAAAGACTAAACATGATGTGAAAATTGAACCTACCGTTTTCCAATCCACGCATCTTCCAATCGATGGTCTGACCCGTTCAAGATTATTCCAGGAGTCTGTTGATCTTTCATCCTTATCAAATTCCTTTACCGTAGTCTTCAACGGTTGTCGATTGGATAAGAAGTATACTAAGGTCTGTAAATTCCCCAAATTAAAATCCATAGATTTAGGCTGTGACCTTGTGGCAAACAACGGCTACCTCGACCTATCCATTCATTGGGAAAGGTGTTTTTTTTTACCTTCAATTTTTAGTTGTTCACGAACGCAAGCATTAAAGTGGCAGAGCCCTATCCATGACGTAAATCACTGTATTTTGGCGCAACTAAAGAGGTACATCAACAAACAAGGTACGGACGCTCATTGTTTAAAATTTAAAGTAGATATATTACCATTAAGCCTGGGCGGAAGCTCGAGCATAAGTACATGATCATGCATTGCCCAAATGTTTACTGAAAAATAATGATGTGAACGATTCCTGTTAATTTGGCATGAGGATCTCGTCTAGCCAAATGTGATCGGTATGAGAACGTTAATGTAGCCGTTCTTGCAATGACCCTCGTCGTAAATAAAACCTTCGTTAAAGTTTGGTCAATACATTTGTTCAAAATTCATTAACAACAAACAACACGAGGTGCATAGTCACGTGGCAATAGAATATGAACCTGATGGACGTGGTACGGGTGGAAAACTGTTGCTCATGTAGTAACCTCCAAGTACTAGATTGGTTCGAATTAACCTGTGACAATTCTCACGTGCCTTTTCAGGATGCTCAGAAATTTCATAAGAAGTAATTCTTCTAAATCCAGTCCTAAGTTAACCGGATCTGACTGCATAGTGTGCTCTATTTGACTGACAATACCCTGTTTAGACAGGCTTGAGAAATAGTGACAAAAAACCTTGCGCTTGGACAAATTTCGTTGTAATATTCTCTGTGACAAAACGTCTGCGCAGTCACTATTGGCAGCTGCATCCCCATACATCTATATGCCCGTAGCTAGTCAGATATGAAACACGTGGTAATTACGATCCATATTCAAGTAACGAAAGAAACACCGTAAGCAGAACACACAGTCAATATAACATTTGTACATGCGTAACACAAACAGAAGTGCATTTTTGTAAAGTAGTTGTTGTTGGTCAAACAATGCTGAAATGTTAAGAAGAGTAGCTGTGGGAAGAGTTATATTATTAAATGAGATGTTTCCCAATTTACTAAAATTAATTCTCCCTTATTAATGTTCATAATTTATTAAATGTTATACCATTTTATTCTGAGTTACAACAATAGGTGTTTTTGGTTCCTTACATTTTAATCTAAGTCATCGGCTTTCTGGAATGTCGCCTCAATACTTTTAACGGGCGCCATTTTTAAATTTATTGTCTATTTGATACTTTTTTCTCGTCATTAGCACTACACACAATAGTACTCGTCCCAAATATAGGGTTTGTAACTACTTGGCTTCCGTAGATACAAAAATATTTTAGTAAAAACACATGCAGACAGCCAGACGAAAACTAAGCACTTTACTCATACTTAATATAGGAACTTACCTTATTTTTGCCTTCTATATCCATTGCCAAAATTTTTACCCAAATATAGAGAGAAACCCCCCATGTCGGCCATATTATTTCCTGCAGATATAGTTCAGGATATGTCTAGCCCAGATATATATTATATGATATATATTAAGAATAATATATTATTATTATATATATTATAATATATTAGTATATAATATATATAGATATTGTAAAATATATATATATATATAATAATTATTAATATATATATATCTATATAATTATCTATATTAATATATTATATATAGATATATATATTATATAATATATATATATAATAGATAATTTAATTATTATAGAAAGAAAGAGTCCCAGGGAGAAGTAGTATGATTTTCTGAGCTCAGTGATAGTAGTTCGTAGAGTCGAAGTTCCTTTGGAGTGTAATAAAGAAAAAATACAATGGTTCTAATTATCATATTCCATATCGCCTGGCTTAATGAAACGAGAGAGATAGATAATAACCTCGAGTTGATTTCAGGAGAGAATAAAGATGAGAAACACGTTACCCTCACTATTACATGTGATAACAATCAAATTTCAAACTAATGATTATCATCTGACGTATTTGTTTTTATTACATTGATAGTATTTAAAATATGTTTCATAAATATGAAGATTTGGGGGAAAATATATATTAGAATGATTACAATTCGGTAATCGCTACAAATAAAAAAAGCTATTTGACTTAACATATCTATTTTAATATCTTTGACCAGATATTAACAAATTTGAAATATAAAATTAGAATTTTTAGTTTCATTAAATAAATTCGTAAGAAATAGGCTGACGTAGTCTACCAGTTAAATATATAATATACTCTCCATAAAAAGTAGCCCTAGAGGCAATGCGCCATCTATATATTAATCATTCAATTGCTCAACGTAAGGAGTTTTAAGATTAAGGAGTTTTAGGCTACTCTGTGTGGATTCATGACGCTAGACGATGGTGTATATTCTTGTAATCTATATGATATGAATCTATAGAAAAGTCTTCCGATATAAGAATTTCCACTAATGGTATTTGATATAAAGCTCATCTTTTTTTTATCTTATGTTTTAATTGATGTGTTATATCTTGAGAGCAAGAAAATATAGACATCTTTTGATTAGATATTCATCTCAGTTACTAGAAGTTGTGTCAAACATATATTTGATTTTGTGCGCTACATTTTATTTATCATAATTATATTATTACTGCATGGATATATTCAATTGAATCTGCTTATATGCATACGACAGAATCCATATTCACATATATTATCTTGGAGTCTAACAATCGTTATCAGATGACATTTGAATAAGATGATACAAAGAATCCATTAGTCGCTCAGAAAGAATACATATAGAATAATCGAGGATCAACTCCGTCTATGAGTCTAATAGAGTTGTATGGCACAACGAAAATAGAGTTTATTCAGTTATTCTACAGAAATGCATCCATATGGCTCATTATGAGATATCCATCAATTCTCTTTCTCCGATTGTCATCTAATATCTATCATAATTTTTCCGTTAAGTATTAATTAATATACATATTTAATGTTTATGTATTTTCTATTCTCTCGAAGTTAGACAAACGTTATGGAAAAACTGATAGAAAACAAATGATTGGGGATCAATTATAATTATTAAAAAATTAAATTCAGAAATTTCATATTATGAAAATCTTTCTAGGATAATATAACTGTTTTAGGAATATCTTTGCCCATATTATTCTAAGATGATTAAACACTATTGTGATTATTTAAGAGATAATATAATCACGTTATTGTCCACAATATATAAATATTCACATGCAAGATATATATATATATATAGTAACTCTTACTTCAAGAATAATTATCACAACAATATGATAAATATAATAAGGTAGTACAATAAGTAATAATAACAATATAATAACACTCTATAATATCGTGTCCTAATAATATAAGAATAAATTCTATAAAGTAATCATCTCATAATTAACATCAAGTATTAGCGTACTATTGCATCTATTATATATTTTTTATAACAATGAGTGAAAGATATATCAGACATTGATATTTGAATAAATTAATATAGTTCGTGTTGAATTTACTTTGTGATCTGACTCTGAATCGAAACGAAATTTAATAGTATATATTGATTTGTCCTCATACTCAGCAGGGAATAATTAGGTACTAAATAAATATGTATTGTATACTATGAGTAATACTTAAGCTGTAGTGAGATTTTAATATAATATAACATAGTAAAAAATTATAATTCATAGTAATGTCTTAAAAGATAAAGTTTAGTTTTCTCAAATATTACTATGACAATAAAACTAAAATAATTGATGAGCATGATACATAAGTAATATATATATATATATAATTATAATATATATATATTATATATATATATATATATATATTATATATACTAAATTTCAATCGTTACCGCATCAGATAGAGCGTTATTTTTATTCATTCCGTACTGATAGAAGGTAAATCATGATAAATATTTTTATTATTATTAATAAATCAATATTAATACTATAAAATAACTATAATAAATAATAAATAATTGTGATAGTTATAATAATTTTAGTAATCACCAATTGCTACAAATTAAGTTAACTAAAATTCAAAAGCTCAAAATTTGTCCTAAAATACATACTACAAGAAAGACGATTTATTATGGTTTAACTCTGCAGTGATTCTAATTAATAATATTAATTATCATATATGCAACTATATCCATAATGCAAAAAATTACAAATTTCGATTAATTTCTATCAAAATCGGAACTAACTAAACTTACTAGATATTTCCTTAATATAGCAGTCACTGGAACTAATGTGAAGACCTTATAATTATATGAATGACTTTATATAATATTAATTATGTTAAAAGAATAACTTAAAGGAAGAGTTAGATTAATATGTATATATATATATATGTATATATATGATTGATTGATATTAGTTAAATTATCTTTTAGGTTAATAATACACTTCAGATTAATATGACATTGCAAAATATTAAGCAAAAAACTTTTGCGTAAGAGGTAGTCGTGAGCTTTAGAACAAATGTGTATAGATGTTATAAGCTCATTTAACCAATTTCTCAGAGGTGATGATAATTAGCATGAGAAATTCCTAATTGTAGATGATGTTCTTTTTATCCATACATAAAGAGATAGAAGAATAATTCTAATAATAAAGTAAAGAAGAAATAAAAGTCCCTTGCGCGTATGAAATGATCTCTTTACTTCTCTCAGCGTTCTAGATTAACCTAATCTACGGAGCTGCTCTACGTGTATACTCTTGCCTATCTGCAGAATCTTAAAATTAACAATTTGCGAAACTGCTCGAAGAAATAACGATAAAATCGACTCAGACATATTTCTTTATAAAATTATAACCTTCCTTGCACATTAAGGTTCTATGTATTAAGCTTGGGAGAGTTCTGGAGATGAGTATCTCTCAGAGGTGAGATATATCTGTCTGATCTTCTTTTAATTTAAATACTGATCTAATCTGAGCTGTCGGATTGATTCACAAGAATCAGGTCATCGTGTTAATAACTGAATTAGTTATTCGACAGTTTCGTATATGATATGCTACATATTTGCTCCGACCTAATTTCTCTAGAATAGATAGATAAATATGTATGATTACCAAGGTACTCGAGAGATAGCATTCTATACTCCCGACACTAAAACACGAAGTGGAGAAAGAGTATTATGCTCAGATTAACTCATATTCAAAACCATATATACAAGATATAATAACTAAATACATAAAAGTTAAAGTACAGTTCAAATGTTAGGCGATTATCATAAATTATAGATCACGAAGAAATAGTAAGGAATAAAATTGACAAGCAAAAAATAGGTTTTACAATGAATATGTACAAGAAACATTACACCACAATAGCGTTGCAGAAACTAGAACACTATATTGCCTGAAGATACATATCATATAATACTATACATAAATTGAATACATAAACTATTACAAGTCATGGATAATAAAATATAGTTTATGCTATAAGCACCAATCTTATATTGTGAGTAAACGAATTATAATAATTAGTATATATATATATATGCTGATCCATATATTTATTATGGTTTATAAAGAAATATGATAAAGCTTATTATATATATTCCTTATATATAGATAATAGACATATATCATTTACATACTTGAATTAATAGCAGGATTATATTAGAACTCTTTCATTGCTATAATCACACTTATTTCAAATAGTGTAGAGTCGATTAAGAGAATAGTTTTGTAGTCATAATTAGCAGGTGAGAAATATATTTTTATATAATATAATAATATATTATTAATATATACAAGTGATAATAAGGAATCGTCTTTCCTAAATACAGTACTGATCAGCTCCTGGTTATAATAATCATATTCAAGATTATTGTAGATTTTATAAATATTTATTATATAGTTATATCCTATACTAGGTACTATATATTGGCATAATAGCTATTTAACTTCTCTCATTATTTCATATGACTTTAGTGTATATAATAAATTAATTTCTCATAAAAAATATTCTTATTGTTGGATACATCTATAAATAGTATATTAAATAGCAGCTATGTTACATGCATCTATTTTTAAAGATAGATATAATATAGTAGGTTTAACTAATACTTCTAGTTGGTGTATTACTTACTATAAGACAGCATAGACACCCTATTATAAGAGTGAATGAGATAATATATTAGAAATCTCATATGATAGGATAAAATGACTGTTTTTATCATAAACATAAGATTAAATTAATAAGATATTCTAATGAAAGTAATATAATGTAGACAAAGTCCCTCTGTGAGTCCTCTCTCGTTCAGTAGAAGAATTTGTAAGTCACAGAACTTTTCCACGTGTTTCTACCTCCTTTTTAGACTCTCTTTTCGGAAAACTTGCATTATTCATGTAGATACGGGAGATATACGCGGACTTTTCCTAATATTACCCCTCCCGAAAATTGTGTTTGAAGTTTGGAGGAAGTTTACTGGAGAGTAAGATATCTTCAAGTGAGATTTCTTCTAAATCTATAAATAACTTGCTTTAATACTGACTGATATTGAGAGTTATCTCACAGGATCGGGTATCTTATATATTGTTTTCATTCGACTTATGCTAAAATTGCTATGCTATGTCTTAGCTCAAGTACGAACATAAATTAAAATTTTACAAAGTTATAATGGAGTACTACATTATACAGAAATAAAAGGTGCATTCAAACACATATATATATAATTTGGATATATTATCAATATGATTTCATAAACTAATGCATACAAATAACAGTATATTATAATAATATGGATAAAAATATATCAAAATGTTATATACAAATTATTGATATATTGATACAATTTGACTTTTAACACATTAAATAATATAGCCACATCGATCTGAACTCAGATTGAATCACAAATATAAGGTCCTATGTGTAGTAGCGTTTTTCTATATAGTGTCAGCTCGATATGTGTTCAATCGCAACCGATAAAGTCGTTCTTATCTGAAAGTATACAGAAGAAGAAACAATGGCTTGACAGATATGTGGAAGAGCGAAGTTGCTATTGAATTCTATAATATGTAGTCCTTTAGTTCGAAAATAGTATTCCTTCAAAGTATAAAGAATGTGATATCACGCTATCTACTAAGCAAACCAATCCTAGTTACTGATTATCGAGACAAGTAATCAATATAGATCGTAACGTGTGATATATCAAAAATGAATTTTTTCTGGCTTATATTGTTATACTCTAAAATGATTGAAGATATTTCACTATTACAAGAAATTTGGGAACCTATACTTATACAGGTTTTAAAGAATTTGTTGGTATTTCAGAGTTCTTTTATTTGAAGATCAAAAGTTTTTTTTTTAACATGAATAAGTATAGCGGATTCAGGCAATCTCACACTTTAGATTCCTCGATACAGTGTATATATCAAGAATGTTACGTAGTGGAATCCAAAAAAATGATGTTTTCTGCGCTAATAATAATCCAAACTTTAAATGATGTAAGAAATCCATGGTGACGTAAAAGGAAAGTATTTGCTACTGTTAGCGATAGCAACATCCTTCAGATATTGTATAATATATAGAAAAGGAAGACTCAAAACAATCCAAATTAAAGATTGAAAATTGAAGATGCAAATATCGCTGCAGCGAGCTTAAAAATCTTCTTTCGAGGTGTTCTCTGACTTAATATATATTTGTGTTTACTTTTAGTAGTTTTATTCTTACATTGTTTTTTTCGTTCTTCAGTTTTTGATTTTCTTCATGCAAGACGATATTTTTCTCTCTCAGTATATCTCGAGCGTTAGACTACCTTTTCGAAGAAATCAGGTAAGGTTCCGAGTCCGGAGATAAGTGTGTGTCGTGATCTCTTGCGTACCGAGATTGTTGCTTCTTTTAGGCAGACAAGTACTCCTATGTAAAAAGAGAAGGTCGGGTAATTCTGAGCCAATCCTGTTGGAAGACATGAGCCGTGTATTGACTTCAGAATTAGTAACTACTAAAAATATAAAGAATGCATATAAATAGATACCTTACTGTATGAGATTACTCTGTCTACGTAGAGTGAAATAGATAGTTCAACGGATACTGTCAAGCTGAATTAACCTCCCTTTCCGACTTCTTTTTATGAGGAAATATACTTTGTCTATCGAGTATTCAAAGTCTGCAGGCTCATTACCATTAAATTTATACGATCTCCGATGCCGAAAGAATATTGTGTTTGAAGTTTGAGGAGTATCTGGAAAGGTTAATTCCTTCAGTGATAGATTATTTCTTCCGATTCTTCTTGTTAATTTATTCTGACTGTATCTGACTGAAGAGTATATCAGCAGTAGTATGGCAGTATAATATACTATATATATATAATATATATATTAAGATACGATATAATATTATATATATATTATATATATTATTATATATAATTAATATAATATATAATGATATAATATAATATATATATATTATTATTTATATATATATTATATATATAATAATATATATATATAGTATATATGATTTTTTATGTGTAGATAATAATATTTAATATAGTATATATAATATATATATATATTATATTTAGATAATATATATATATATATTATAATATAATTATTATATTAATATATTATTATTATATAATTATTATATTATATATATATTTATAATAATAATAATGTGATATAATAATTATACTTGAATGTACATATATGACCATGACCCGTGAGGTCACTGTATGTATGAGTATCATCAGAAGCTGTATATGAATTATAGGTTAATCTAATATTATTCAAGAAAATATCATATTATATTATTATATATATATATATATTATATATATATATATATATATAATAATAATATATATATATTATATATATATATTATTATACATTCTATACAATTGCAATATTACATATTATTATATATTAATATATATATATATATAATTATATTATATTATTATTAAGTGATCAGATAATAATGATATATACTGTAATAATAGTGATATACTATGCTCAGTTTGAAATCTTTATGCTACGAGGTCAATTCTTCCATAAGATATACTGTATGATCTTCACCAAAGTATATTTTTGAACAATCGGCTTGGCTTTCCCATTCGTGTATATATAATTAATGTATTTTATATATCGTACATTAATGTTACTTTAATTCATATGGTATATTTTTAAATTTTATTTTTTACAAATATTTATTCAAAATAATAGTATTATTAAATATTAAGATATATATATTATATATAATATAATATATACTATATAAAAATTATATATAGAAAAAAAAAATATGTTAGTTTAGTTAATAACTGTTCTCAAAAGTTAATTTGGAACATGGTAAAAGTTCCAAATGAATATTTTAAATATAATTTTCGTTTTCAGCCCGCTCATCTAGATTGTATGCGTATATAATATGTAACGAAAAGTTACTTCAATGTTACTCTCAATTTTAGACCTATTATTACCACGACTGTAATTCATGATAATTAAAATGACAATTTTTAAATGTGTATATATCATGAAGTTGTGTTTGATTCTGCTTCACTGGAAGATATATTAGTAGTTCTGAAGCTAGCTAGTAATGTCTTGTCTATAATGTCTTGTTAAATGTCTTGTCAAGTATATATATAGATTGATTTACTCAAATTTAGTATATTATTATTTCTATTTTTCCTCGACTATTCAAATATTATTATTTAATATTTATATAATTCTATAATTATTTATATTATTAATATATCTTCCTCTGTATCTACCTCATTTAATTATATTATCACATTGTATATCTATATATAAAATTAATATAATAAATTATTTTTTTTTTACACCTAATATTTTATTTATATTATTATATTATTGAAATCTATTTGAATTTATTCTAATAAATTTATTTAATTTTCATTTATATGTATCTTCATTAATTTTATTATCTTATTTCATTTATGATTAATTAATTATAGATATTTATTTATTTATTTTTTTCAAAACTAACTCTTTATTTATATATATTATTTAATATTCTTATTCTTGATTCATTCGAGTTATAGATATATCCTGATAGAGTGTATTATTGTTAGATACTATTGTATTATATTGATTAAATACGTCGACTCTCGGATATTTAGTACCGGATGTAAATTATTTTTTTATAATAAATATATTAAGATAATGCAAAAAATACTCTCGTGTGGTCTATAAACGCCTGTGATTATCTCTCTCGCAGAGAAGTCATCTCATGCATTTTTTATGTTAATCTAAGTGAAGAAAGGTTGTGATGCTATCTCATCGTTTCACTAAGTGTAGCTCTTATGAGATTGAATATTAAATAGAGTTTATTAAGTAATTTTTTTATATTTAATTTTTAATGAAATCAGTTGTCAAATGTGTCAGCACCGTCTATGTACATACACTATCAGATCACTCTTATGCTTTCGTTTAATAATGTGTATACAATTTCCAACACCACTGTATGAAGTTTAGTTTTTATTGGTCAGAAAATATCAAGGTGCATTGGTCCAAGTATAAAATGTTATGTTTCAAGTGGGAGAGCATACTTAGTTCCTGCTATTTCACTGGAGCGTATGAGATGTTGGTAGGTTATATTTTAATGTTGGCAACATAATTAATTATTTCGTCGCATAGAATTTTACCGTTGTGATTAATGTTCATCGAGGCAATGAAATATGTAGTATAACCTTAGTGTTCGCAAATCGTATTATACTGTGATTAAATTATACATAGTGTATTTTTTTTGTATTTTGAAATTACTTATAATTTATTAATATTTTAAATTAGTTATTGTAATCGGAAAAAGTGTTTGGCACTTGTCGTTTACTTTTATCTTGAGCCGCATTTTAATTTCTCGACGTAGCTACTCCTACCAAGCGAGTTCTGGGTTATTATAAAGTAATCCAGGTTTTTGTGATCCTTGAGCACTCTATTTAAAGTGACGGTTAATAGTGGCTGGCATCTATGATCGTGTGGATGTCGTATGAATAAATGTTCGTTTGTCATTGAACATTTTGGATCATATTAAAGTACGTAACGTGAACTTTCAAAAGTGTTCTCGGTATCTAATAAATTTGAGGTTTTCCTTCTTAAAATTTTTTGATTCTTCTCAATATCTTTATTTAAATAATTATATTATCATTCAATAGTAATAATTACTAATTGTAATAATTTTATTATAACTATCATATATAAACTGTTTGGGTGATTAATAAAAATAAATGAAATAGAAAATTATAGTTGCACATATTTTATATTTGGATCATTTATATATCTATAATATTAATAAATATTTACGTTTAGTCTTATTACTCTGTTTCTATTGTAGATTATGAAATTAACATACTATGTACGCCTATTAATTGATCCTTATCAAACCAAAAAAATATTGGTCCTAGACACTGAGGGAATAAATATATATACATAAGAGATTATTCGCGTCGTTTTCAGTGGGTATCTCAGAATAAATTTGATAAGATTTCATTAAGTGTATTTATTTTTTAATTATTTCTTTATATGTTATTATTATTGCCCGCTCTGTTAATTGTGATTACTTCTCAATCATCTCTCTAATTAGAACTTTTAATATTTTGAGAGATAATTATAATTATATATGAGTGTTAATGTTTCCATATAAATTGTTTTGTCCTGATAATACTAAAATATAATGTTCAAGAATTCTATGATTTAAAACTACTGTCAAATTTTATATTTAATATTTTAATAATATATAATATTATTTATAATAAATATATATATTATAATATAATATATATAGTATATTATATATATATATTAATTATATATATAATTAATATTATTTTAATTTTTTTTAAAATATTAAATATATATATATATATATAGATATATATATATAAATATATAATAATGTTATATATATAATAATATATAAATATATATATATAATTATAAGATTATATATATATAGTAGTATATTATATATATATATAGTAATATATATATAATAATATATATAATTAATAATATATATATACTATTGTATATAACTGTTGTGGCCAATTATCCTTTGAAATAGTTCATTTTTAATTTCATTTATTAATTGGTCTTATTATGAAATTTAGGGACATTATAGACTTGGTCATATAAGTCTTAGGATAAGTTCAAGAGTATATATTTTATACAGAGATTGAGGATCCGTTCAGATACCATTATTAATCTTTGATGGTTTGAAAGTTACGTCATCTAATGAGTAGACGAGAAATCCTTCTAGTGTATTGGGCATCGTCGGGAGCCTGTTCAACTGTATTAAGATCACAATTAGGAGACCTAGTAATAACTGTTAGTGCCAGTATCTCGGGATAGTCATCAGTAAGCATGGCATTTTAACGTTGAAAGCGTTTAGTTTATAACAAGTAAATTAGTTAGATCATTATTATATATTTATAAACCATTATTGAGCATTTGTTAGTAATAGCTATATCAAAATTTATACGCTATATAAATAATTGACACGTAAAATATATATATTATTATAAATATATATATATATATATAATATTATATATATAGTATATCTAATATATATATATATAATATATATATATATTATATATAATATATAAATATATATATTATATACTTATATAAATAGTATATATATATAATATAAGTTATATATTATATATAATATATTATGTGAATACTATTATATATATAATATTATATTATAATAGTATATAATATATTATACTATTATATTAGTAATATATATAATATATATATATATAATATATAATTAATATATATATATAGTTAATATATCTAATATAGAATTAATTTTTGCTGTAGCAAAAAATAATTTATATTTAAAAATATAAATTATAACCGTATATATATATATTAATTATTCTAAATAACGTTCTCTGTAGAAAAGTTAAGCAAATTTTTATTCATGCTGTAAATATTATAGATCTTTACGAAATTTCCACGTTACTGCCTTGCTCGGCAATTTCTTATTCGAGAAAATCAAGTAATTTATCGATAATTTAGTAAATCTATGCTAGATTTATATATTATATAGGGGCCTATAGTAATATGTATAAAGGGCCATGCACCCCCCCTCGAATTATTTCATATAGATACTACTAATAAAATATTTTACCTTTATATCCCTTTAATAATATAAAATATAGAAAATTTATAAAATAATTTATTTAAATTCAGTCTCTAGCTATTCTAGGACAAATACTACGTATATATTAAATTAATCTATTTATATAGAATTATATAAACTCATTAAATAAACTTGATTAAATACCTAAACCACATGAGTAAAATGTCAAACATTATAGATTTCAGTACTGTTATTCTGAAGAATGTTAAGTACGCATCTGAATCTGAACATGAGTACGTACCGAAATTGTACTTTATCTAATAATATTTAGTACAAAATTCCAACATAAAATTACATAGTAACCAAAATTCCTACTTCCGACCCACTATGAAACTTATTAACTTACGCTATACTACCATTTTATATTACCATTTATTGTGGATTGCATTATTATCTAGTTAATTAGGATAGTAGAGTTATTAATTTCCTTGTCATAATTTATCATATCCCTCTCCAAACATTTATATTAGTGCTCAATTAATCTGAGTAATAAAGAAGATATAAATAAATTATTGTTAATATTTATTACATATAGAAGATCTACGTAAAAACTTTTTTTGATTTTATTGTGTATAATGATATTATTTAATTATAATTAACAATACCATTGAAATGAAAAACAGATAATTAATTTTATGACACTTAAAGTTGGAGCTAAAATCCAGAAATAAGTTCGGGTTTTTAGATACGTTGAAATGGCGTGACATACAAGACAATATTGATACTTCAATTGAAACGCTCTAGTGGCTAGCGAGCATCTATGAAAGTTTACGGTTAGCGTTACTCAGAAACATAGAAGACTAGATATATATATATATATAGATAACGTATGCGCGAAGAGAGTCACAATTGACTTAAGCGAGCGAAAAAATCGCAAAGTAAAAAGACGAATGCAAGAATATCGCGGGACAAAAAATTTAAGCAGAAACTGGAGATGCGGTAATGAATCTGTCTGCTAATATTAGACGCAACAGAATAATTACAAGCCGGATGTGGCGGAAGGTAGGAACTCGAAGAGACTGAGGGAATGAAGAGCAGAGCCTGCATGAAACAGAGATTTAAAGCAGAAGCGGAAGACTCGTGACATATATGGAGAAAATATTGAAAGCAGATAAGGAGCCGAGAGTCGGAACATAAAGGATGTAAGACAGATGAAGATTGTGCGAAGAAAGTTTCAAGGGCAAAATGATGAGTCAATGAAGACATCTACAAAGTCATCCTTTCACGATTCTCTGCTTTTCAACACATTAACATATCGAGACTGCCAAATATAAGAAATACAAATTGCATTTGGAACTTGAAATTAATAATATGAGTATCTTTACCTGAGCGCTGTTGATACATTTTGATCCCGATTGTCAAACCGTATATATAAGGAGTAAAAGATAATGCCCATCTGAGGGTCGTGTGTCCACTGGTAAGTCTGTGGTTAGTTTAGTATATTATCGAGTCACTATTGATGATGAGCTATCTCAGTCTCCTAGTTACTGTTTCATGATAGAGGAAAATATATATGATCTTTGTTATCCCTCATAGCAAAGCGGTTACGATCCAGATATCAAGTCTTATATTCTTCTAATTAAATATATAAATCCCTGCTGTTTACTATGAAAGGTAACTTAGATAGCACTCTTAAAGATATTGATAAGGCCACAGATCTATAAAGGAGAGCGTCGAAGAGTTGCTAAGTTCTATAGCGTAGAATATAATAAAATTAATAGACAACTTGATGCCTCTAAAAGGAGCTTGAGCCACGTATTCTAATAGAGAGAGGATAACGATAACGAAGATGACGAGAAATAATTTACAAAGTCTTAAGAACTATGTTTACAAGCCCATAGATTGAGTTTAGCACCGTGTAGTAGTTACGTAAATAACAATAGAAGCAGACGATGAAATAATAACAAGTTTTATGATAAAAACACCACATACCACAACACTCCGCTCCAAAGGAATAATGTGTCGAAAAACGTTGCTCAGATCAGAGATTACAAGAAGGATTATAACAAAAGCTCAGCTGAGCAGAAGAACCTTGCCACTTGCTCTAGGTGTCAACGCAAAGGACAAATTGGGAGAGATTGCCGTATGACGCCATAAAATAGTAGCGGCAAAAGTTTTAACACTTATAACGGACGACAGAGAGTCGAGACTAAAACTACAGTGGCTTCCGCGCATATATCTGCAGAGGAAAAAGTCCTGTCAGTGACAGGTGAAGAGCCAACTCAATCCGCAGATCTATGTATGGTGGGGGTACAGATGACAGCCCGCACCGTCTGTCTGTCGCTGACGGTATCGCGAATGGTTATCGTACACGTTGTCTGAGAGATTCTGGCTGTAACGGGGTAGTGTTACGACAAAGGTTCGTCCCAAAGAAACACTACACCGGAGAATTTACAAAAATGAGGCTATTAGACAATACTGTCAAGAAAGTTCCACTGGCTAGTGTAGTGTTGGACACACCATACTACACGGGGAGACTACGGCAGTTGTGATGCCGGATGTCGTTTATGATCTGATTCTGGGGAATATTGATGGGGTTTTAGCCCCAAATGAACCTGATGAAGAATGGGATGGGTCAAAGCACCCGTGTCTTCGCGTAATGCAAGACCTTGCAACTCAAGTGAAGTTTATTTCTCCGATCATCGATAAGGTTGATGAGAGTACGGTTGAAGAATTTCCTACCCAGTGTAAAGCCCCGTTTATCAGTCATAAGGCCAGGAATGTGCTGGTGGATGTTGCAAAAGTACCCATTTTGAGTCCATCTAGTGATCGAGGTATTGCCATAGTTTCTCATGAAGAAGAGTCTCCAGTTGAAGAGTCAAATACAGTCCAGTATCCCACGACAGAGAGCGCCGACGGCAACATTGTTTCTAGAAAAGAAGACATAGAAGTATCTGAAGGGCCACACTTCAATGAAGTGGAAGATGCACCAAGTTTTAAAGCTCCTGCAGAAGTATCTGACGGGGAATGCGATCAGGTACAGGATCTCATAAGAGATAGAACAGTTTTTAAATACAAACAAAGACAAGATCCTACTTTACAAAGAATATGGAAGTCCGTTGAAAAGGACGAAGGAAAATATTTATTAAATAAGGATTTATTATTTAAGAAAATAATTGAAAATCAGACCGAACAAAATGCGCTGGTTGTGTCCAAGGATTAAAGAAGTAAAGTTATGAGCATAGCCTATGATGAGGTATTTGGAGGTCATCAGGGGGTCAAGAAGACAATGGGAAAATTTACACAGCAGTTTTATTGGCGAAATATATACCTGGACGTCACCAAGTTTTGTTATACATGTGACATATGCCAAAGAACGTTCCCAAAGGGAAGAGTAGCAAAAGTACCTCTATGCTATATGCCTATCATAGAGGAACCTTTCCAAAGAGTTGTAAAAGATTTTGTCGGGCTGATCATACCACCCTCATCAGAAGGACATCAATATGTGTTGACACTGGTCGATAGGGCAACGAGATACCCCAAAGCGATACCTCTGAAAAGTATCTCGGCGAAGAATGTTGCAGAAAGTCTGATGAGCGTATTCATGCATTTAGGTATTCCAAGGAAGGTGGTGAGTGACAACAGGACACAGTTTACTACACTACTAATGAAAGGCATAGCGAAATTATTAAATATACTGCAGATCCACTCAAGCATTTTTCATATCAATGACTCAGGGGGTCACGGAAAAGTTTAACGGGACGTTAAAAACAATGCTCAAGCGAATGTGTCACGAGCAAGTAAGAAAATGGCATAAGTTAATCGAGCCAATGATGTTCGCATACAGAGAAGGGCCACAGGAGTCTACAGAGTTCTCTCCTTTTGAACTTTTTTACGGACGGACAGTAAGGGGACCAATGCAGATCCTGCATGAGTTATTGGCCGGAGATATAAACCCAGAAGAGGCAAAATTAACATATAAATATGTCTTTGATCTTCAAGAGCGTCTAAACAAAATTTTACGGATGGCGCGAGAGAACTTGTCCAGGGCAAAAAAGAAAACAAAAGCATTATTATGATAGAAGAGCCAGAAACAGGAAACTGATGGCTGGAGATTATGTTTTAGTTCTCATACCCACATATCATAACAAAATGCTTATGAGTTGGGGTGGTCCGTATGAAGTTGTGGAGCCATACGGTCAGGACAACTACAGAATAAGAGTGAGGGATATAATTAAATAGACCTAAACCTACTGAAGAAGCATCTTTCAAGAGAAGAGAGTAATATTTTTAATGGAGAACAAGATGACAATCACCAGATTGGAGCATCAGCTGTTTTGATAGAAGCTGAGGATGAGGAAAACATTCTAGTCCCGGTGGTAAACTCGTCATTGAAAAGAAAAGAGGACCTAAAGGATGTCAAGATCAACGATGTTTTGGAGCCTCATAAGAATGTTTTTACAGAAATACCAGGGACGGCTCTCCACGATTACCACGTGATTGATCTTGTAGACGAGAATTCTATCCGTCTAGGACCATATACTCTACCTAATACTAAGCGTACAGAGCTGAAGAAAGAAATCAAAAAGATGTTAGAGATGGAATCATCGTTAAGTCATCGTCACTATTCTCGGCAACAGTAGTTGTTGTGCAAAAGAAGGACGGCACTAAACGTGTTTGTTCTGATTACCGTGCCCTTAGTAGAGTAACGGTGTTTGACCCAGAACCAATGACCACCACGCAATCTTTATTTACTAAATTCGCATCAGATAAATATTATTTGAAGCTTGATTTGTCAAAAGGGTATTGGCAAATACCTATCAAGCCAGAGGATGCGTATCAGACTGGCTTTTCAAAGGAAGATGGACACTATCATTATGTGAAACTGCCATTCGGAATGGTAAATGCCGGAGATACGTTGGTTAGGGTAATGCGCAGGATTTTGGACGAAATAAACGACGTTGTTTTTTTTATTCATGACATCATTATTCATTCAAAGATCTTGAAAAGCCCTATGGACATGATTAGGACTGTGCTATCAAAACTCAAGAATGAAGGGTATACTGTGAGAACGTCGAAGTGCGAGTTTGCTGCTTTAAGTGTTGAATTTTTGGGCACCACATTGGTAACAGTGTCAAAGGACTGCAGAATGACAACGTGGAGAAGATTATAAGAGCAGAGCCGCCCCCCAAAAAAGCAGGTTAGATAATTTTTAGGTTTGACCGCATACTATCGAGATTTTGTGAAAATTATGCAGAAATCGCCGAGCCCCTCACTGACCTCACAAAGAAAGGAGAACTCACAAAGGTCCCATGGCAGGAGAAACATCAGGAAGCGTTTAAAAGACTAAAAAAGACTTTGGTATCTAAAGCCATTTTAAGAATGTCGCGGCTGGACAAAGTTTTCACCCGGCAAGTGGATGCTTCCGACACATGGCTGGGATATGTTCTACTCCAGGAAGAGGACGATATACTCCATCCTATAGCTTATTGGAGTAAAAAACTATCGCCAAAACAGCAACATTATTCAATCCTAGAGAAGGAAGCGTTGGCTATTGTAACAGGGGTAAAAAAGTTTGAGCCTTACTTATATGGAAAAGAATTTGTACTTCAGTCTGATCATAGACCTTTCAGTCATGAATAAAAAGAAGTACGACAGTCCTAGGATTATGCGTTGGGCACTCTATTTACGGCGATTTAGATTTCTGCTTCGAACGGGCACACTATTACAGTGAATTTAATTTTCTGTAGAACCTCAAAGCAGAGATAATTTAATGAGCCAACTATTCCAATTAGGTTCATCCACTCGGTGACGGATGATATGACCTCAAAATTGCTGTGATCCGACTCGCCACACCAGATAAGGCGTAATAAGACATTGCTTTACACCCGCTTCAGTAAGATCCAAAACGAGGATGTATATTAAAGAAATTCACTAATGTAAAATTGCTTGAAATGGAGGACTCTATTGTACCCCGTTGAAACTCGTCGTTTCTGATTCTCTTGCATCGAATGTCCCAAATTCTGATTTCCCATATATTTATATCCTCCCGAAAGCAGCTTTTTCAATCCGCTGGTTTTCGTTCATTGTGAATCATAAGATATCTATACTACTCCACTCTCCATATCCGCTTCATTCGACCTATTTCTTACCATATTATTCTCATCCTAATCATATATACTCTTTTCTTCTAATTCCTCGATGCCCTCTGCACCCCCACCCTCGTATACTTAATACGATTCACGCTCACTTCATATCGACGTTTCTCTCATTCGTTTAGCTACCGCTCTTACTACTCTGCACTTGTTACTCCTCTACAATCATCTCCTCCTCTGCTCCTTGACATATCTCACTACCCTCTTATCCTCATACTTTCTCTCTACTCGCTTCCACCCCTATCCTATAATAAATCACTCCCTAGCTCACTGCTCATATATACTCTAAGTGATTCACATCTCGCTATAGTATTCTCTTTCTTATATTAATCATAGTAATATTAATATATATAATATATATTATTATTAAACAAATATGTAATATACGCTATCTATAATATATATATATATTTATATATAAGATTAATCTATATATATAATCATATACTACTATATTATAGTATAGTATATACGTTGTAATATCATACTATATATCACATTTTTATCTATACCTATAATATATCACATTATAATCGGATATACCTTCATATAACATATTTAGTATTTTATATATTAAACAACTATATGCCTAGACGTTATATATATAGTATATATTATAATCAATATATAGGATCTATTATAAGTGTATAATATCCTATATAATATTATACTATATATATATATTGCTATAGTTCTCTTATATATTATATATTATCTCTATTTATTATATGTATATTTATATATATTTATTATTATTAGAGTATAGCCGTATACCGATTGCGATGGCCTATTAGCCACTAACAACCTCATATCAATCCGATACTCCGATGCAGACGTTTCCCTATTCATGGCTTCTATATAATTCCTATCTATACTATCTATAACTGTCTGAATCTCCATCAGGTGGTCTACCACTAAATTCACTACGTCCCTTATACTTTCTTATAGATCCTAACAGAGCTGTCATATATAGATCCAGTATATATATAACTTTATATATATTTATTAGTTATCAATAATAATTACTTATTATAATAATAACCAACACACTATATAACTATATATAATATATATGGATACCCATTTTCTAATACTTATATTATATATATACCTAATACCTATATAATATTTTCTGGCTATACTATATATTTCACATATATATAAATATTCATTATATATCATTTAGTACTCTATATTGATTAGATAGCAATATATACTATATTTCTATCTAAATAAGTATAGTAGATACTATAATATACTACTATATTAATAATATACTTTAAAACTTGATTAAGAAACTTCTTCACTATCTAGATATCCTATATATATATTATAGTATTAGTGTTATATCATAAGAAATATAATAAATAATTATATACTTATATTCAATACGTTATTACATACTATATATAAGAGCTCTACATGGAACAATTCCAATGACATTTGTAGTGTTGTTTCATAGATTCACGAAGAAGACATAATGATATACCGTTTGCATATACTTATCTTATTATTATTTTATATTATTTATATAAGTATTTTATTTACTTATATATATTTTATTATTTATTCCATATATTATTATATTCATTGAACGCTTAAGTATTATTCTTCGTCGTTACTAATGGCCACATAGTTCAGCTTGATTATTACTACCTATTATTAACATTTAGTATTAGTATAATTCTTATTTTATATATATATATATCATTATATTATTTTATTCATTATTACATTTATTAAATAATCATTTTCATTATTATATTAATATTAATTCTTTTTTAAAAGGTAGTATATTATTTTATTATTATTAGTATTATTACTTTATTAATTTTCTATTATTATACTTTGCCATCTATTAATCTATTGATCTATTATTATATTGATTAATTATTAATTTATCCATATTATTACCTATTATTATTATTGATTCATCTATTATATTATTATTATATTTATTATATTATTAGTTTATTATTAGATCACTGATTATTTATTATTAGTATTATTATTATTATTACTTAGTTATTATTATTATTATTATTATTATATAATTAATTATTATTATTTATTATTATATATTATTATTACTCTACTATTATTAAGAGTACTACTATATCTAAGTGTACCCATTAATTTTGCAAAAATAATAATAAAATGACATGAAAATTATTAATTAAAAGGTATATCTGTATAATGTTTTTAGTGAGCTTTTAAAATAGCTTGATGCATTTTCGTTTTAATAATTGAGAAATGTTTGAAGTGTAATATTTTGTCTACGCGTTGGTCTTGGGATATTTAGAAAGAGTTTTGTTTTTTTATTCTGTGATGAAACGTTGAATTGACCCGCCTCCGCTTGTAATTAGTAGTATGTATTGTACCTGTCACTTAAACAAAGTTTGTACATTTATGTCTGATGAAAATCTATGTCATTATGGTCAGGATGATCGTAGTGATCTATTTGTATTGCACGGCATTTTTGGTTTCAAAGCGACATGTGTCCTTTATTTACTGGATGCGTCACATGTGTTTGTCTTATATGTGCACATTTTCCTCTTTATGATTTTATATGGAAATTTAGAGTATGATAATGTGTGTCTGCAAGATTAGTTAGTTTTACCTGTGTTTGCAAATCATATTGCCTGTGTTTTGTTTTGAAAGTGTAGTGTTATGTATTTTAAATCTATATTAATTAAAATGGTTTGACAATAAGTCAGTTATATTTCTTGCGGTATTATATTTATTATTATTAGTACTGTGATTATTTTGATCGGGTTACTTAATAACACCATGGAGCAAAATCTTACATTAATATATAGGTAAGCGTAGCTGCAAGTTTTATTCCATAACATTTATACCGATATCTAAGTTTTATTTTCTTTTAAGTTAGAATTAATTATGTTTTGTTAGATGAGGAAATTCTACACAATTCCATCATTTCTCTTATTTCTTTTAAGAATTTTTTAGAAATATTCTTAATTTAGTATTTGAATTTTAATATTACATCTTCAATCTTCATAAGAAACTTATTTCTTGAGTCGGTATATTTACCTATCATATTAATATTTTTATGAATTTTAGTCTGTTGATCTAACTCAGTAGTGTTCTTAAAGTTTCTCTGATATTCATTTAATAGTAAAATTGTTAGGCATTTTTTTTATTTTTCTGTAGAATTGTTTTCATAATATAGCAAGTTTCTTCAAATTGATGCTAATAATCTTACGCAAGGGAACTATAAGATCATAGTGATTAAGCATATTATCGCTAATTTCGAAATTAAATTATTGAAATACTTTATATTAGTTTAATTTCATTATATTTATTTTATCCTCCTTATTATCCCCTTATAATTGAAATTTGCAATTCCTTACTAATATATTGGTGGATGATATAACTTTCGCTGCGCCACTGTACATAAATACTAAATACATGCTCATTTCACATTGTTCTGAGTAATCCACTCAAGCATTTTCTGCTGCGGTACAGAACAGCACATTTTTTATTTATGCAAAACAATATTTTCATTTTATTTGTTCTACAAGGAAGATTTATGGTAAAATATCATTTTACCATATGCAAATTAAAAAATAATATCGTATTCTTTTTGAATTATATAATATAATACTATAACTGCTTAAAATTAAAGCCGTTTTACTTAATGTCTCGTCTCTTATCTTTATATATTATATGATTATTATACTATGCAAGCCTCTTATACACTTATAACATGTAATATATATTCCTCTTTATACTATAAGTATATCCTTATATAATGCATATAACACACCTGACGTTCCTCATACCCTACTTATTACTACTACAATATGATACCTCAACTCATACTATTAACTATACTCTATATATATTAGTCGAACAAACGCATATAACAACGTTTCCTGTACGTTCGATGGAGATTTTAATTTCTTACTAGAGTATATATATATATATATATTAATAGTTATATATATATACTAACTAACATTAATACATATTATACTAATATAACTCCTATATATATATATATTGTTTTATATATATTATATCATATTAAATATTATTACAACTCACTGGCCATATATGATTATAGTATATATATATAATATATCCTCTGTCTAATTATACTTAAAACCTATTTTCCCATACTCAACTCGATCTTTTATTTTCAATATTGTCTGGCCTTTATGCCGAAAAACCAACCATAGCATTGTGGACACTTTCTCTTTGTATCCAAGGGTCTTTGGTACCGTCCAGCATATCTTATTCAAGATGTTCAGGATCCATTCCTGATCCATTCTAATCATTGTGAAAGATAATACTATATTCTTATTACGCATATACTCTCCACTCTGGACTCGTCTGTCTTAGGTATTTATTCTATTACTATATATAAATATCTATATGTAACTTTGTATTTATTAATATATCGTACACTACTTATATATGTTTAAAACATATATATATTATTATCGCAATATATATATTATATATACCTAATATAATATTATAGTCGTCAGTCCACATTATACTAAAACTCCATTTTTCCATTACTCAACTGTCTATTATATAATATTGTCTGCCTTATGCCTAAAAAACAGAATAACCCTTGCTTTGTGCACTTCTTCTTTGGTCATACAAATGTTTATGGTAGTCATGCCCTATCTTATTGCAATGTGTTCAGGATCTCACGTGATCCACTTATATCTTTGTGCATTGAGAAGTTACTGCCAACAAAGTGACAAAATCAGAATTGTGTTAAGGACATTTAATTTTTATAGCAAGCATTTTGAGGGTTTTTTTACAAGCGGGGAAAATAACCCGTACTTTGGTCCTGTTTGTATCATTTTCTTAGTACTACTGGATTTTGAGGTGTTTGAAATAAGTAAACTAAATAAAAAACAAAACTTAATATGCTTACTTTCTCCTTTACAGAAACGATATTACATATATAATAAAACTAATTAATATAAAATTATTTATATTTTGCCATAGTCATTTTGAAAATTAAAAGTGAAAAATTAAAATTTTTCAAAGCTATGCTCGTGAAACATTTTAAGTAATGTTAAGGTGGCAAATTGCTCCTTTCCTCTTGGGGGCGGAAGTGACTATTAGGCTCCTTTAATATAAACATCCAATTACATAATCTTATTCATTTTGAAGGTTTTTCTCCCCATAAGACTCAAACTTGACGAGATGAGGAATAGGTATCCGTCACCCATACTGGAAATTCACTTCCAACGCCTTCTCGATGCATGACCTCCCAACAATATAACAGTCATGCTGTAGCTCTGAATCTATGTTAATAAATTTTAATTAATAATAAAATAATATAATTTTTATAGGAAACCCCATATACCAATCCACAGTCAGTATATGGCAATACTATAACTGTATCCATACATTGGTCTTACCACCGTTCATATTATAAAACTATAATTTCGCCTCGATATGCCTATAGTATTTACCATTAAACGATGCCTGTATCCATAGGTTATCTATCCTAGACTGAAGCTTATTATATTACGCGATATCCTATCCTTCACTAAAAGTATATATAAGTACCTCTACCTTAATTATAGAGTTTATAGTAATTTATACATTAACGATTAGAGATATAATATACTCACTGTCGCGCGATGCTCTCACCCCTATCGTATAGTATTATATATTACTCATACTTTCATACATTTAGATATAGCCCTACTAGTTATATCTATAGCTATTATCATATTAATATCTATACTCATATATACTATATATATATATAGTTATACTACTAATAATATTAATAAACTATATATATATTTCTTCTTTTTATATTATCTAAATTTAACTAATTCATCTTTCTGTTAATCATATACTATATATATATAAATATATAGTATTTTATAAATAAATTAACTAATATATATATATATTGCGATTTATATTATCTATTATCGTAATCATCTATCTCTCTAGATATATATACTTACTTACTTATTAATTAACGTAACTCTACTGTTGTAATGAAGTTTATTTTTACTATCAACTTATCCAGATACATACCACCAGATTATTAAACGCCCAATTTCGTCTTGTGTCAATTGCCACATCGAGACATATCCCTATTTTTATACCAGATATATTATCTATTTATACTAAATTTGTAAAAGCCTTATAGTATATATATATATTTAGTTGATATTTAGTAATTAGTCTACTGATCTATATCATTAAAATATAATATATGTGTATGAATTGATCATCCTGCAATGCGAATAATTCCTCATTCCATCTTTTCATCTCTATTCCACATGCGCCTGTATTATTTTAATTTTTTGCTGCAGCATAGTCTAATTATATACTTCATCTCATCACAATTTCTATGGAGTTCAGACCCCTCAGAGAAGGTGATTATATTACCTATTTATTATTAATAGAATAACAATATATAACTACTATATAATATTATATATATTCTCTCTATATAATATATATATAGCCTTATATATTATAATATATATATATATACTATATAATAGTAGACTTATATCATAATAGTATTTTTAATATTTGTATTCCTACATTATATATAATATAATTATATATGATTATAATTATACTATAATATACTATTCAGACCCGAGTATTTATAATATATCTAATAATTATAATTAAATTATATGTTATATAAGTATTTATATAATATAATATTATATATAACTTATATATATATAATAAGTATACACCTCACACTAAAGTAAGAGAAAATTAGAACCAAACCAAATAGATACCATAGATACCATACCATACTTAGATTACCATATCCCAGCTCTAACGATATAACTATATACTATTATATATATAGTGAGATTCTAATATTTAATAAATCATATTATATCTATATAAATATATATATACAATTATATATACTCGTATATATATAATATATTAAATAAAATATATATTATGTAATATTTATATATACTATTATATTTTCCTTAAAGCTATATTCTCTATATTAGTATATATCTATATAATATAATATAATAGGTTATATTAGTACTATGTATAATATATTATATAATATATGTATACTAGTATATATATATACTTATATTATATAATATATATATATATATGACTATATCTATATCATAATAATATATACATACTATATAATATATATGTATAATCTATTATAATATATATAAATATCATACTAGTAGCTAGTTACTATCTAACCACTCAATTATCTATAATATTGATATAGATATGTTAATCGTATAATATAGACTCAGTATATATATATTACTCAATGGTAGCACGAATAATATATATTATAATACTCATCAAGTCATATTATAATATATATATTAAGTCTCTATAGCCTTCTATCAGTAATAGTATAGTAATATACTATATATACTATTTATATATATCGTCTATATTTAATCGATTATATCTCTACTATACTAATATTATAATATAATTAATAACCTTATTATCATATATAAATTTATACTAATATATAATAAAATCTATATATAATAATATAATATTTATAAATATATTTATATATATACTAGTATTATAAACATATAAATATAATAATACATATATCTATATACTTATACATATAATAAATCAATCTGTTATACCTTATATATATATATTATAATTATATATATATTTATATTATATATAATATATTTTACTATAGTTACCTTGTATATATATATATATATATATATATCATTATATATATATACATTATTTTTATATATAAATATATATATATATATTATTATACATATATATATATATAATATATTATATATATATATATATACTATATATTATTGATATTTACATATATTATATTAGTATATATATAATAATCATATATTATATATAAATTATATACTATACTATATATAATTATATATATATTATTATATATTTACTATATTATATAAATATATATAGATGATATTATATACTATATATATTTATATATATAATAATATAGTACTATATATATATATATTTTATATAAATATATATATCATTATATAATATTATAATATATATACTATATATATACTATATGATGTTGTGTTGTGTGTGTCTGTGTATGTCTCTGTGTGTGTCTTCTAGCAGCAATGAAGAGTATTCTTCAGAGGTGTAAAAGACTTTGATCGAAGAAAACAAAATGAAAACGTTCGGAATGCTCGTTTAAATATCCATGGTTTGGGGGGGCGTGTGATTTCTTAAACATCTTGCAGGAAATAGCCAGAATACCTAGCAACCTTTCATTAATGTTGCGAGTGAGCTCGGAAATCAGTAGTGCATGTCACATTACGAAGAAAAGAGAGACAAACTCTTCCCTGATAGGGCTCAGAAGCTTTTGTTTGAAAATCATAATTTGAGAATTATTAATTTCAAGTACCTTTATTATATTATATATACAATACATCTATATTTACTGAATTCTATATATATATATATATATATATATATTCATATATAATATGAAGATATATATAATATTCTTAATTAATATATATATTATAAATTTATTATATATATATAATATATATACATAAAATATATATTAGTATATATATAATTCATATCATTATATATATTTAGTATATACTATATATACATTATAGTATATATATATATAATATATATATACTTATATATAATTATAATATATATATATATATTATAATTATATAATATGTAACTCAGCAATTATGGGATGAGAAAAAACCGGGTGCTTTAAAACTACGCTTGGAACGTTCTTTTTGGAAAGTGGATGGCCTATGGATAAGGCGACGGTTACTGTTAACAACTCAGCGACGCGGAGTTCCAGTGTTTCGAATCCGCTGATGGAAAGTAAAATCTCCTTTGACTCATCAGTATATAATATAATTTATATAGTTTATATATATATTAATATATTATATTTATATAATAATATATATTATATATATATAATATATATATCATATATATTATATTATAATAATATATATATATATATCAATGAGAGGTAATTACCCGCTACACCCCTTCGGGGTGATCCACCATCTCAGGCATTCACACCTTTCAAGGGCTCATCCATCCCCCTTAGGGTTTCTCTCGTGAGGTATGGGTTGCTTAGATTACTCTTGGTAATTTGAAACTGTTATCGTAAGTTAGCGATGTTTGTTAGATATTACTATGACAGTGGGAAATTAGCACTATTTTTTAGTGTCGAAATGGTGAGTTTTTGTAGATATTATGTTGTTAAACTGACGATGATGTGTTAGAACGTGAGCTTAGGATAAGTTTTTTTGAGTAATGTTAGGTTGCCCTAGACTTTTGCTAAATGTCTACGTTTATTCATAGTTCAAATATGTTAAATCGAGACGATGACACTTTGATGAAGATAGTGTCACTTCATAGTCAAGATGCTGGTATCTTGAAAGTTGGTCACTTTTTTAAGGATTTTGTTAGATAATACGGCCTTATCTGTTGCTGATATGCGAAATATAAACGAAGGAAATACGGTATCTGTATGACCTGTTAGCTACCTTATCTTTGATAAGTAGGAATTTTCAGGATGTTAGCGGGTTAATTCATACGCGAAGGTATGTTAGGTTTGCATCTGTACACATTATATTCTTAGTTCAGATATGATATAGTTAGCTTTCATGGAGCTTAAAACTTGTTGCGTAACTATATTCGTAGTCAGTATATAAAGAACTATTTTAGTTATTTTTATCCAAAATGATACTCGAAATATGATTTGAATAATAGTTCAATAGATAATAGGGGGGTGGGTGGGGATAATGTTGACTGTTTATTTACTGATTTACTGTTTTAAAATCAGTAAACTATTACGCTTTACGTTGATATTTTAAGAACTTACTTTTTGCTATGTCAGGATAAAATTTGTTATTTTTTATGTTATTTGTTAAAATCTCTTTTTACTGCAATTATCGTTAAAGATTAACATTTATTAAGCAACATATGAATTTTGTTAAAATATTAAGGAAGTTGATGTAAAAAAAAATTTCCATGTTAGCATTATATTTCGTTGTCTAGGTGCAGACCCTAGTGTTATGAAATGCAACGTAAATCAATGGGGTTAATGTAAAATAAACAATGATATGTTGAGATATGCTTGAAAACGTGTGAATATGTTTACGTTTTGTACGAAGTTAGGTACTTTACTGTTTTGTATTTAGTTGTTTAGTTATTTAGTAGTTTATTCAGTACGTATGGTGCGCTGAGGTTTGTGTTGTACGATTATTTTCTAATTATGTTTATGTTATGTATGCTTATTAAATCTGTTAAAAAACACTGCTAGTTAGATTATATCGCTGAGTTATTATAAAAACTCATTTTTGATGCTGATGTTTATCTGAATTGATACTCGAATGCGATTCTCGTTTTTAATCATAGTGTTGAAATGTTTAAAACTAACAGTGATATATACGTTAGGTTAGAATATGCCTTGAAAAAGTGGATTAGGTAGTTTGTACGCGTGTTAGGTATTTACTTGTTGTTAAGTATGAACTGTACGTTCGTAGTTTATTCGGCTAAGGTGTGCTTAGGTTTTGTCAATGTACTTATATTCTTAAGTTCTAGTAAGACTTATCGTTAGCTTTATATGTGAATCACAATGTTACTTAAGCATAATTCGTGGTTAAGACATAAAGACTTATTGTGTGTGCTATTTTATCTGACTGATTCTCGATTGTGAACCTGAATATTAGATCAAATAGAGTCACAGGTCATCATGGCTGGTTGGCTAGGAGAGGGGCGGTGAGGAGACGGGTGGCATTTTTACTGATTTAATGCTTATAAATTCGCGTAAAACTATTATACTTTACTCTATGATATTTTTTTCAAAGAACTTATATTTTATGTTATTTGTTTTGATTAAAACTTTTTTTTTTAAGCTTACGTTTGGATAGAAAACTTGTAGTTTTGCATTATTTGTTGATATTATATATTTACGTAAGTTAGTATAAATTTTTTTTACAGAATACTATGATCAATTTAAAAACCTTGTTACGTTAGATATTATGAGTTGGTCTTAATGATATTCGGACAACGTTATGATACATTTTTACTAAGTGTAACTCTGAGTCAATGTAAACATTAACGTTAATATGTTAGAGATATGCTGAAAAAGTAAGTGAATAGGTTACGTTTTGATGCAAGTTAGTAATTACTGGCTTAGTGTTGGAACTTTTCGTTAATGTTACAGTTTATTCGTTTGTAATTTGTGTTAGGTTTGTCGTTTACATTATTTTTCTTTTTGTCATGTTACGCTAGTTAGCTTATTTGTGTAGGTAACTTTTTTCTCTATTACGTGAGAGTTAGTTACTGGGTGGATCAGTATTGGAATTAACCTTATGTTGGTGATAAAGTGTGTTAAGGTCCATGTGAAATTATTAAATGAACATGTGTGAGGTAGATAGATGCTGGACACGTGGGACAGGTGTTACGGGGTGTGGGCGGATGGTTAGTTACGACGTGGTTGGTTGTAAGGGGGTTGAACTGGGGGAACGTTAACAGGTGGTATGGCATGGTGAAGTGGTGTCAGGGTGGGTCATAGTGGACTAGATGCAGAGGGTCAGAGTGATGAGGAAGCGTGTAGGTTTGGAAAAACGTGTGTGGACGTGTGGTAGGAGAGTGGTCGGGGAGCAGGGGGCTGATAGAGAACAAGGGGAGTGAGAGGGGGTAGAGACCATGAAAGTTAAATAACCATGTGAGGTAGAGAGTAGGCGCAAAATTGCGCCGAGGGACGTGGAATCTTGCGTATGGTACTACAGGAAGTGTGACTGAAGGGAACTCGGGGTGTGAAGGAGTGATTGTGGTACATAATCTAACCGTGGAGGAGTATAGCTACTGAATGGGAAACTGGTTCGGTGGCAAAGTGCGCTGCAGGTAAAAGAAGCTGTCATTGGTTGCACCAAAAAGACCCAAATGTACGGAAGGCAAGTAAGGGAATCAAGATGACAAGTCAACAATGGATGCATAGAGGTAAACGGGGAGGACATACGATATTGAAACCGTACAACTGAAAAAATTATACTAATCAATAAACAATGCATCAATGAGCAAGAGGAGCACGATGACCAATGATGGGGAACTGATACATGACTGCGGTGATGTATGAACATGAAAAAGGAACTGGTAAAAAATGACTATCAATAATCAATAAAGCAATAAGTCACAAGACTAGGCTGGTATGGACGAGGAATGAACTGATGATGAAAACGTGCAGGAGTTAAAAAAGAGACTGAATCAATTAACAAAGTGCAATAAATGCCGAAAACATATCAGAGATACTACGGACTGGCGAGAAAATAAAACCAACAATGAGGGTCAAAAGAGGTCGAACAATAGAAATAAGATAATCAAACAGGCAAAATGGAGAGGAGAAATAGGTACATGTACGCGGGATGTAAACATGGACAGAGTAAGGAATACTGGAACAACAAGGCAGAAAGGATCAATATAAACAGGGCAAGAGTGAAAGAGATGTTTATCTAAGATTGGGACGCTTGAGGATGTAAACAGTGACAATTGAGTGGAAGAAGTTATAGACCTAATCAAGTGGAAGCAAAAGATCAATAGTGCAAAGAGAGCAATGCAGAGACTGTCAAGCTAGATTCATTTAAATATAGTCCATTGAAGAATTGGCAATCGATAAGATATAGGGATATAATAGGTGTTGATAATTGAACGACATGATAATTTTCTACGGCATTATATGATGTATTAGTAAGTTAAAATAATAATTAATAGACCTTACTTAAAACTCCTTAAAATGATTTATATGTTATCGGTTTATCTAACATACGTTTAGGAAAATTTATGTATGGGTGAGCATTGAGCTACGTATGTATGAATTGATGTAAAGAACTAGAAAACTCTCCTATCGGTGCTTCGGTTACTGTATCTGTGCTGGAACCATGCCATATACTGCCGAATCTAGCATCTTACCTAATCTATATAGCTGACTCGAAAGTGCCTCTACATATCATACGTCTAGCACCGCCGCTTTACTCGTATATAACTTGCCAACTGCTCCGTCTAGTTGCACCTCGTAGTGACCATCTTACATTCGCCTCGTCATGAATGGTTCCCCTTTCTCTAATCTTCCAAACAATGGCCTGTGTCGTACGCAATGTGTGGTCTCGATGTAATCTCCCTTTTCGCGCCCATCGATTATCGTCGTCTCACGACCCTATTTCGTCTTGCTCGCTCTCCCCTTACCCATATGTTCTCAAGAATCTCCATAGGCGGATCTATAACGCCTAACTGTATATATAATTAAATCTAAGTCCTAATGCATGCGGCAGTCTTCAGTCCTAACACACACTATACCCTTAAAGGAGAAGCAAATGGAGTCCGGAATCATAAAGGCGAACCTATCGGAAATGCAGAAGGTGCGACAACGCACACGGAATATAGGAAGAAAAGAAAACAGACGCACAGAAGGAATCGGACAGCAAGATGGCAGGCCAAAGCCGCAAACCAGGATCAAGCGGAAAAAAACCAATGCCATAGAAGAGGAAAGAGTCAAGACACCGCGGAACGCACACAATAAGTAAAAAAATAAAGAAAAATATAAGATGAATAAAAAGAAATATTTATATAAGGATAATACAATGTGAAAAAAGAATGATGAAAAGAAAAAAAACTGAAGTAAAAAAATAACGCTAAATGAAAAAGTTAAAAGATAATAAAGTAATAATAATGAATAACTAATAAAAAAAAACAAATAAAAATGAGAGACTATCAATTAGAAATGAAAGTAAATTATACTTATCCTTATAATGAAGAGAAAATTAATAAATCTCAAAATATATTTCATAAATTACGTCAAAAATATAAATAAAAGTTAAGAAGTTAACTTTGATTTAGATAAACAATAAAATCATAAGATAATTATAATGAACTATATAAACATAACAATTACGTCAAAAAAAAAAAACCTAAAGAACAAATGAGTTTAACATGAATAAGGATAAAAAAGGACAATCTCAAACTCAAGCAACATGCGCTGGCTTCGCGGCAGCAAAACTCCTCTAAGTACGCTAAAGGTGTGGAGATAATAAAGTCGAAAATGACATAGATGCATCCCAATAAAAAGCCAGAATCGTACCCATCCAATTACAAACGACCAGAGATACCCTCAATTAAGAACCGAAAATCCTTGATAATGTTCCGTGAGTTATTTTTCGAAGACGTAATATATAACTGACAGTAGTAACATGTAGTTACAGGCCCAACACCGCGCAATGGAGAGAAACGTAAATGGAAAACCCATGAAAGATCTCTAAAGAATACTCCTCTCAGTCGTATTCGTTCTAATCTATCTCTCATCTTCTACTGAATACTCTTCTCTTCCTTACTCTAACATCTCTCGTTCTTCTCTCTATCTCTCTGTTATCATCTCTCACTCTACATCTCTCTCTCTCTTGAGTTCAAGAAAATTAAGATTTATGATACTAATTTGTTAAATTTGATTATTCAATGGTGTAATAACTTTTAAAGTAATTAATAATATAATAAAGGTTAATAAATAATATTAATAATATAAATAACCTTAAGTAAAATGATTTTCGTGGTATTATACTATAAAAGGATGTGCAGAGTGTCAACTTTGAGTTCTGCTCGAGTATAGTAGGGATAGAAGATATTCAAAGCAATCAATTATGTAAATAATGATAAGTATATAGTAAGTACTCGAGGGTAATATATGAAGGTAAAAGTAGGTAGATAGCATTTCATAGTATTGCGATACGATAAAATATAGTGGTTGGATATAAAAGAGTAGTAAATATAAGTACAAAAAAAAAGCATGAAAAATAGTACCCAAGGCTATCAGTACACATGTGCAGTGAGTAGTGAGAGAGTCTATGAGCATGAAATGAGACAAGTAAGACTAGAGCGTCCTCAAATCCGGTTATTTCACGCCGGTCAAAAAGGTGAATGCTGAATGAGGATGTGAGGTCTAGTTTAGCAAAGTAAAGTGCATCATCGTAATAGTGAGAAGATAGGTAGTAAACGACCATAACAAAGGGAAAAAAGTATGTGCAATATAGATCGGTACAACATCCCAGATAGGTGTGATACATGCTATAACCAATTGGCTAATGAAGGATCACGTATGAGAAAGTAAATAGCACCAGTATGAAGATAGAATAGGACGCACGCACCCACCGAAACCAGAAAAAGAACAACACAGGGTACAAAGTACAGTACAGTAAGGTAAGATAGATCAAGATTTCTGATGTGGCACTAATGGGTATGGATCACTCAGGCACTAAAAAAAAAGTTATAAAAAGGTACATAACAAAAAAGAATGTAGATTACAGTATACTTTCTTCCATAACAAAAGACGATATTCAGTTTCCAATAAATTTAAAAAAAAAAAACTAAAGTAAACGAAGGAGAAATAAAAAGTATATCTAATAAACTGTTAAGTAAATGAATACTAACACCCTTTTTCAGAATGTAGGAGTAAAGTAGTTATTAATAATCGGTTATGATTAAGTAAGTCGTTAAGAACTAACGTTCGCGTTTCGGTTAATAGATTGACCTGATGTATAAACATTGATTTCATGTTCGCTGGTTGTCTTTGATGTAGGCGGTGTTCATGCTTATTTCATTCGACAGCTGTTGCTAGGTTTTAGTGGTACTCACGTTATTAGTGACTATATACATAATAGAATTGTTATGTTCTTTGATGATGATGATAGTATGCTGTATGTATGTTGTTGTGTGTTGGATTATGGTTGTTATGTGTATAGTTGAACCACGTTCTGCTAAATAATACCGGTTATATAGTTCTTTCATAAAAACGCGCCTTTCTGCTGGTTCCAGCTGGTCCATTGTTGATAGTGATGTGGCTTTTTGGTAAAGCTCATTGAGGAGGCCCTTTGCAGATGGTGCAGAAAACGAAGATACTGAGGATGCCATGTATAATAATGTTAAGATGACAATAAAATAATAATATAATAATTAAAGTTAATGAAATAATCCAATCAATAATATGTATCATAAAATAATTAAAAATAATTTTAAAAATTCATAGAACACTGACAGAGCTAAGAAGTATGAATGAAAATTATAAGTAGTGTGAAGAAAAAATTAATAATAGATAAATACCATAATAATCCACAAATAAAAATATGTGAACCCCACAATAAATAATATATATATATAATTAATAAAACAATACAAAAAAAAATTAATCTAGTACAGATCAATAAAATTATTTTATAATAATGAAATTATAAAATAATATAATAATTAAATCATATTAAGAGTGAGTAAAGTAAGAATTAATATAAGTAGAAATAATAAAGATAAGAAGAGTAGAAGAAAGAAGAAGAACGAAGCTAGTGAGAAGATATAGAAAGCTAATAGACCAAATGTAAAAGAACAATGAAGTAAAAAGAAAAGAGAGAAGGTAGACAAAAAAAGTAGACTAAAGAAAGGAAAAAGATGGAAGAGAGGAAAGACAATAAAGAAAGTACAAAATTAATAAGGAGAAACAGTAATAAGTATATAAATACTAGATAAAATAGCAATAGATGAAAAGAAACTATACGCTTTAAGGTAAAACATAATAAAGGCAAGTTATAATAATAAATTAAGAAGAAAGTATCATCGTGAGCCACACATAAATTAACGCAATGAAAATATAAATATAAAAATACATAAGAATAATAAAAAAAAATAGTAGGAGAAAGAAATGAAAATAAGCTAAGGTGAGAATAAGAACTTAATAATAAGAGCCAACTAATAAACTAAAATATATGAAAGACAAATTAACAGAATAGGAAGGCACACCAAGGAAAGAAGAAGCCAGAAGAAGAGAGAACAAGAAGGAAAAGAAGAAGAAAGAAGAGCTAGAAGCCAGCCTGATGCCCAAGAAGAAGAAGAGGAAGAAGGAGGAAGAAGAAACAAGATTAAGGAGAGAGGAAGAAGAAGCAAGAAGAAGAAGAGGAAGAAAGAAGACAGAAGAAGAAGAATAAAAAGAGGAAGAAAAAAGAGGAAAAGACAAAACAAACAATTTGAAATTTATTTACCCCAAAAAAATGTTGGAAAGATGAACAAATTATGCTACTTTAGAAAGATCTTCTGCACCGGTTATACAAAACCATGCAAATCTGATGCTGGTAAGCTACGATTTAGGAAGAAATTATTTCAATTGTTCAAATTTTTAAAAAAAAAAAAAATATGGAGAGGAAGAGCCCAAAACGAAATTTCCCTATGTATAACTCTCTCTCATATACATATATATATATATATATATAATATTTATTTTACATATTAAATATCGTTACCTTCCCGGGCCTTAAAAAACCTTTCACAAATTTTTCAGGTCATTCACAGATCCTTGTTCTTTATAAGATATATACTAATATACATACTATAATATATACTATAAATATTATCTTCTATACTGTATGTTATATCTAAAGCATTATCTTAGTGAAATGAAAAGTACTATTAATATATAAAGATATAATTCTTTATATGATATTTATATTCTAAAGCACAGTATAATGAAAAGTATATATTAATATATCTTCCTAGTTATATGTTATTGTATCATCTATCCGATGGCATTATATGCTACTCATTCAGTTGACGCTAATACCTCATTAGCTTACGTTATACGGATACTAGCTGTCTACTCCATATAGCTATCTCTATAATGTTAATGTGTACACAGTTTGGCCTATATATATACTATACAAATAATATAAATATAATATAGTATAGTATATACTATATACTAAGATATATGATATATAGTATATATATAGTATATATACTTGATCATTATAGTTACTATATTATCGTATAATCACTACCCTTCTACAGCTATACTAATTACTTATTGCCGTAGACTTCTACTCTATCGCCTCGAGTCTAAGTAATAAGACATTATATATATATAATATTATTTGCATCACATATTCTGTACTTCTCACTGTTATCAATGCCTCACCTTGGATGATGATACCCTCGGAGGTACGACGTGTTGCGAACACTATGTGCATGGCCAGAAGCAAAAACCTACATATTACCACTATCTGGCAGAAATACGTTAAATTATTTCAAGCGTGCTTAATGCCCGAAGCTCAAGGATGCGATCCAGACAGCAAACTAAGATTGAGCAGACGTGTTGATGTAGCGACCGAAAGGGCGTTGTAATAAATTTATAAGGCCTAACTAGACGTGGAGCATAATGTTTCACCTATAGTCGGCGGGAGAATAACGGAGACTCTCTCGTTCCCCAAACACATTCCATTGTGATATAGATATATATAGTAATATATATATATATATACTATATATATTATATATATATATATATATATATATGTATTAATAAATGTTATTATAAATTTATAATTTAATAATAATAAATTTATTAAATTAACTTATAATAAATTTTAAATTTTATTTTAACTTTATTATTAATCATATACCTGTATGTGTACTCATATATGTACTTTGATACCTTATTTGATTGCCAATTTATAGTTTTCAGTTATTTCCTATTTCATCCTTTCTCTTCCCAAATTTTCTTTTAAGTAGACCATAAAAAATTATCTAAGTAAAATAGAAGCATCTAAACCGACTGTATAAGCCCTGCAGATGGACCTTGATTTTGGTTCAATAATTCTTATTTTATTTTTTTTTATTTTTTTCACTTCTTTTTTTTTTGAAAATTTTTAGAAAAATGAGGAAGAAAGTGTCTATTTGGAAAGAAAATTTGTTTTCTAAAGTTCATTCTGGAGCTTAAAAAATAAAAAAATATCCAAAGTAAAACAGATTCCACCTCTTGTCCGGAAAGGTATTTTTTTTTTCTCTTCTCACCCACTTCAAACCCGTCGGGGAATTACTTTCAATTGTTATTCGGCAAGAATTAATAAAATAAAAGATTGGTAAATTACGCATTTCCCCCAGGGCCTCCATGATTCATTTGGATAATGGAGAACCCAACCATAAGAGGTTTGCCCGTTTAATACCATATTTGGGAACAACCCGCGGTTCCATAAGAGCCTGAAATTGCGAAAATTAAACTGAAAAAGATTCCTGTACAATACATCTAGGAACGAGAGGTAATTAAATGCCAAGAAACCGACCTCTCTCTCGTCTCATCTGTCATCATTCATGAACTACCGCATCTTCTCTCCTCTCTCTACTACTCTTCTGCTCCTCTGAGACCTCAGTCGTAACTCTCCTCTCTTCATCTTACTTCATCTTCTATCTCTCTCCATTCTCTTAAATTATATAGCTAAGTCTAACGTGAGTATCTAATTATAAAATATATATGACTTCATGTAAATAATATCAACTAACGATACTCCTATAGTCTTGAGTTGACACTTCCACACTTTTTAATGACAAAAGATATAGAAGTAATTATAATAGATAGATAATATAGATATGATAGAAAAAAAATAATTAATGAGATAAAAAATATAGAAGAATATATGTAGTTGATATATATAATAATAGATAATATTGAATATATATGATATAATTATATATACGATGAAAGATATTAGTAGTATATAATTCATATATGAATGCATAGATACTAATATAATGAATAGAAGCATTATACTTATGATTCTAAGATTTATAGATAGATTATAGATTAATAATTATCAAGTATATAAATACGAAAGAGGGACAATTCGAGACCTATAACATTAAGTTATGTAGAAGGTTACGTCCGCTAGGTAATATGGTCGTTTGTACTGCGTGCAGGTGAAGGATTTAATACACCATGAATCCAATGTGCCTCATGTTGACTTGCAAGTTTAAAAAAAGAATGTACTGGAGGATGACGGGTTGTCTGTTCGTAGATAAGATATACACGTAAACCCGGACTAGAAATCCCCATGCGATGGATTCTCCAATAATGTCCTATTGATTTTGGGCACTGACAGCGGCATTCACCCATTGGATATGTCTGTCAAAATAAATTTAATAAAAGAACATCGAATTAGCAGATTTCTTAGTGACATATTTGCAACATTTTTTTTAAGAATAAATGTTAATATTTATTTTTTAATGAACATATCCGGGAAAATTACATATTATAACCGTAGGTTTTATTTGGTCCGAGCCTAGATGAATATTCTCACATGGTAGAAGAACCTTATGTTACTAACTAATGATTGTAAAGAAGGGAAAATAAAATAAAATCTCTCAAATTTTGCAATACTAATTAACTAGACTTGAAAATATTATCAAATGAAAATATGATCCAGATGATGCCTGTAATATTATGGTGACGATGTGTAGTTTAGTTATGTTATTTTCTTCATTCTTCTACCAACAACAACTCCCTTATTGGAATATTTTCACCCCATTAAGTCCTATCATGGGTTTTTACCCTTGAATCAATTAACTCAGTAAATAATCTAACAATAATAATAATATATATATATATATAAATATAATGAATAATAAATATATATAATATATTAATATAAATATAATAAATATTTAAATATATAGTTATAATGAATGACTAAATCAATATATATTATATATACAATAATTAAATTGAAAAAAGACAAACAATAATAATATTATAATAAAATAATATATAAAATGAATAATATTATAATATATTAAATAAAACTATAATATACTATATATATAAGTATCAACTATCATATATATATATATATATATATATATAATATATATATATATATAAATATATGACTATAATATACTATATATACAATATAAATAAGATATTGAAAAAAGAAAATATTGAAGTTATTGCCAGATGATAATCATATACGTCACCGTATGTTATTTATCTCTCTCTCTACTCTCTTCTCTTCTCTCTCTCTCTCTCTCTTTCCTCTCTCTCTCTCTTCTCCTTACCCTTGTATTCAGCCCTTATCCGGAAGTAAGGGGTAAGCGAGGGGAATATTATGGTAAAGGTGCCAGTCCTTTATTTCAATCTCCACTAAATTTATAGCTAGATGAAAGAAACAAACGAGTTGTGTTTTAAATCTCTCGCTCTCCCCTCTCTCTCCTCTCTATCCCCTCTCCCTGACTCTCCTCTCCTTCCCTCTCACTTTCAATAAACTCTTCCAACCCCCCCTATTCCCCTACGCTTTCGTACATTTTATTTATTTATCGACTTCAACAACGAATTTTTTAGCCTTCTCTTTATACAAATTTATGGTCCTAACTTTTTGTAATAATATTATATAATATATATATTATATATAAATATATATATTATATATATAAGCAAAAAGCTAAACTCAAGCAACTTATATTTTATACTGGAATGGATTTCACTAGTATTATACTATACTAAGACGGCCATAGATATCAATTCTAAGATGGTTCCACAAGAAAGAGGCGACCGCTTTGTGTCCTTTACTTAAGGGAATGGCTCTACCGAGTAAGATAGGTAGATATTATTATCGATCTACAAGTGAAGGCAAAAGAGTAGCAAAAGTATTTGGTGTAGTGTGTGTCGGATGGTTTCGATTGTGTGTGTAATGAGTTATGTACTATTACTTGAGGTGGCTGGTTGTTGATGCTGTGTGTATGGAGAAGAGGTATAGAGGAAATAGAATGATCTTAAATTAGTTATATCCTCAATGAAGAAGTGGACTAGTACTATTCTAAGATGGATGTTGTAATTAATTTCCCGAGTTAAACAACAAACTAATTTTAAACGAAGACAACTAATTTTGACTACTACTACTACTACGTTCAGGTATAGACTGTACGAGAAAACGGTTGTAATGAGAGCGCGCCATTAACATGTAAAAAGACTTATTACGATATTCATAGCTGACGACTATAAGACTCATGCACATGTAAAAATCTAATATTCTAAATAATATAATATCTAATTAATAGTAGATAATTAATATTAATACATTATGATAATAAATAATAATATCATAATAATAGCGAATCAATTATATCCAATCACATAATATAATAATGAAACAACCATCAATATAAAGAATTAGATAACATAAAGAGATAATTGTGGGAATTTTATAATAAATATTAAGTGCGAAAACCATGCTTTTAAAGATGCTAAATAGGAATTACAGTTTTACACTGGTTATTTTTTTGTTTAGGCCTAAGTAGAGTAAAGGTGTTTAGATTCCAGTTACTTGGGATGTTAGGGCTCCGTCTTGAATGAGCCTTTAAATTATAATATTAGACATATATATATAAATATATTAGTTAAACTTTATTTAATTGAATATATATAAATTAACATTTTAACCTTGTAACGACTTGTTACCCTAAAGAGATTTTGAGTATAAAATATAAGCTAAATTTCTAAAATACTTATTAAGAAGCCAGTTTATGAAATAAAAATAAAGTAAAAGCGAAAGGACAACTCACATTTAAGTTAAGCTTATTTTATTAATATTTTGGCTCTAATTATTTTATATATATGCAATTATATATATTAATATATATATATATTTAATATTTATATATATATTAATATATATAATATATATGTTATATAATATATATATATATATATATGATATGTATATATATTATCATATAATCTATATTAAATATATATGTATATATATAATATATATATATAATATATACTATTAAATATATATATATACTTAATATAATATTAATATGTAATATATATATATGTAATATATATATATTAATATAATAGTATAGGTATATATATATAATATATATAGATTTTAATTAATATATATTTATAATATATATATATAGGCTTAATATTTTTATATATATATACTATAAGTATCATATATATAGTTATACCCTAGAGGATACCCTACAGCCGAGTAGGGACGGCATGTTAGAGAGGGTTTCCATATGTAACGCCTAATATCTAAGAACCATACGTTAACCCTTAAGACCTACAAACTGTACAAGCACAATTACCATATATACAACGACTCACCAGTATTTACCATACACCACATCCATAAACATGGATAACTCTTGAATCAAAATAATTTTATTACAATATATTCAAAACTTAGCCCTCCGTTTTTAATAATATTTATTATCTATCCGATTATACGTATATATATACTACTTATGGATTAACACAGACATATCCAACTTACCTATAATACTAACATATATAATTTATACTATATTATTATTATATATTATATATATATATATTTATAATAATATTATATATCATTAATATTCGTATTAATTATATATTTGCTACCTCCTATTATATAGGGGAGTATAATTGTTAGAGTCCTGTATGGAGCTCCATTGGGCTCAGGATGGTTACAGACTCATTCTCACTTTACGATATAGTTAAGGATAGCGAATTTGATACATAAATTATACAAACACTATCCACTATCCATCCTCGAATATAGGCATTGACAATTATTATGAGGCAAGATGCGAACTATATTATTTGTATATTAATTATTATTTATACACATTCATTGTATCCATTATTCTATTCACTTTACACTTCCAATATTATAGAACACTAAAACCACACATATTATATTTACACTGATTTAATTCTTACTTATGTCTTACTAGCATAATCTGATCATTCATAATCTCTTTAAGACGACATATCTACAACCTTGCCATTCATGATAACAATACAAACCACCTATCTCTAATTAATCAAATTCTAATGATGATTAGTTTATATTAGACAACAGTTGTATATCATAGCACTATATTCATCCCATAAAGTTCAATACCTATTTACATTATAACGTTCACCATAGAGCGGAGTACTATACCTGCCTAATAGGATTATCTCTATTATCGACTTAAGATATCTACATCGAGATCTCCTTGAGAGACTGCATGTTGAGTTCAAACTATCTAGACCATGTCGAGCAGCAACATTACTTCTCATATTATACAATACTGCACCATTCATGGTCTATTACTTATTACCCTTCATTAATACCTTATAATTATCATTTAATTATTATATATTTATATATCATAATATTATTATTTCCATAGTTTATTACATCATATGACCACTTATTAATATTATATAGCACTATTAGATTTAAATAATAATATATTGTTAATTATTATATATATATCAATCATATTATCTTATTATATATATTAATATATATACTATATAACAGTACACGTCACTAACCCTCATAAATAGTACAATTAATATTTATTATAAACTATTTCAACTAATTATACATAACTAATTTAAATTCTGGTTAAGGGGGTATGGATACGGCTGTCTTTATTGATAGACCAACTTATTCATCTCAGCCATTGAAGACTTAGACTGATGATTGATCCACCAAGAATGGAGGCTGCACAGTCGTTTAACTCGCTCCGCGACAACTGACATTAATACCCGTACGACACATACAAGTTTCTAATCCGATCCCACTCACCGGATAAGGCCTGCTGTCATTTGAGGGTACATCAATCGGTCAGCGATGTTTCAGTCAGAGTCCCCTACTTTCACTCCACCATCCAGACGTACCTTAATTCAGTATAACTTCTATACCCCCAGGATGACAACATATTATTATAATATAACCCGCCGGCGAGCACACTAACTACTATACTATGTAAGTATCCGTAAGCACTTACCCACGCACCTCGCTCTGCTCACCGTAATATCTCTGGAGATAGGTTCTTATCGTTGGTTATGGTATTTCAGAGAAGAGTTGGGTGTAAATGTGTTCATCTGTCTAGACTGGCAGCAAGCAATCAGGTGTGTCTTATCTAACATTTGAGAGCCACTTGATGAGTGAAGGGGCATTGCTACGATCCATACACAGTCTACTTGGTTTTTTACTCTAGTCGAGCGTAAGGAGCAGTATCCGTCTATATGGATCAGTAGCGCAGTCAGCTCACACTTAGCATGGTAATAGAGCAATCCGTTCAGCGAAGTTGTGCAAGACGTTAAGATAGGCGTTGTTACACGGAAATGCTGTTATCTTCCTACCGCAGAGGAGACTATGAGAGTAGGCACGGATTCCGCCTTACCGGCGCTAAGCGCAGCCGACAGTAAACTGCAAGAAATAAGAAACTTGGTGAGGTGGAGTGTAGATAACGCTCTAATAAAAATGACCCGCCGACTTTTAGCGCAACACCTCGAGATAATTTATAGTTGAGGATCTCAAAATAAGTACACACAAACTCCTACACTTACGAATAATATTTGATCATACCTTCTACTAATATCTCTCGTGATTCTATCCTTTGTAGAAGATCAATGATAACGTGCTGCTAAATGAGACCTAGAGTACTCTGGTGTGTTCGTTTTCATGTAGCCACCACTTAATAATTCATCGATCGGCTAATTATCTAAGTTCCACTCTTTATCCTCATTTACTCCTATTCTATTTCACTTACCATACCAGGGAGTTTCATACCTCTCAATTCTACAATCATGAAGGGTAGGTAAAGTACTAGTTGGTGTTCAAACTTCTCTTTGTGTACATCTCAAAGCCAAACTTTCACAAAAATAAGCTGGAAGACTAAAAAAAAGATGATTCCCATGGTTCGATAAAGAGAGAGGTGGAGCACACCTTACCGTGTGGTCGCAGTGACTGAAATTGGCGATCTCTATAGTGTTACGGGGAGGTTTTGCAGCCGCGCGAGCGTGGAGGGAGAGTAACTTTGTCTTTCACGACTCATCGAGTACACAGATTAGACATGGTAGCATTACGACTACACTTTTTCATACTCTGAACTAGGTTCTGTAAATGATTGATGGAGTGAAGTTGTTGTTGAGGCCTAATGATACTCTGTTCGTCACATGCAGACAGCACTATCTCACTCTTTCTCATATCTCATCCTAGGCCTCTCCTCCTCTAATCCACATCTCTTATCCTTAACCGAAACTGAAATTAAAATTTAGTTAACACTTTTTACAATAAACTCTCACTCTTCTTAATCCCAACCAAGTTCATGCCAGATATACATAATAACCCTAGAAAAATAATGAGCACCGAATGAGAAAGAGAAGTAAGTACTCAGATCACAAAACAAACCTACCATAAATATACATTAATCTCATTCCAATGAATCTTTCCTGTGTTATAATTACTTAAGGTGCCGAGATACTGTCATGCACTGGAAACTAAGATAAACGATTATGTAAATTTCAAAGAACCACCATATTAATTGCACATTACATAATCATAGTTCTGAAAAGAAGAGCCCACGCTCATCTGTTATACACCCTTTTTGCGCTCCTCTATTCGAAAAATTTTTTATACCCTAGTTTTGTAGACACCTAACCCGTCGATAATATCTTCGTCGCAGTACTTTCCAGCCCTGGAAAATAAACTTTCACTACTCTATTATTAAACATAGAGAGGCTTTACATCAGGAGACTTCTAAAAATGATAGTACATAGTATTAATTATTAGCTAATATACTATAAAAATCTAAATATTACAAGGTGTCAACCCTCTCATACACCTATATTATATATATATATATATGTGAGTATAGGTAATGAGAGGCGTACTGAGAGATCTCTCTCACATAGGCAATCTATCGTTCAATGTAGGGCTATACTTACTAATCCCTTTGTAGCCTCGAGAGTTTGTCGATTAACCATACACAACTGCATCTATTCTCCACTGGGCTTCACAAAACACCCATACTCAAATTATTATCACAGCGTCTAATATTACGTTATTAATCTATCCCTATTTCATGGCTACCTTTCCTTTTTAAACTGCTCCACATTTTTCTACTTAACCCTACCCAGGTAAATTCTTTACTAAAACATCTGAGAGCATCATATCTTCCTAACTTCCTCTTCTGTCTCACCAGCTCCGGGTTGATGGGTCCCTTAGACCAACTCACCACTAAATAACACATCTAACTCCTTAACTGCAATCGACTATGATATTGATTTGTGCTGATCTCTCTATTACCAGAACTCAATATATCCTCCGAGGACATGTATGTGTCTCCAATAACCACAACTCCTATCTCTCTTCATATAATGTCGTCGGTCATTTTATACAATCGCTTTAAACCCTACTCAATTTTACTGTGAAAGTCCTCCTTACTTTTCAATATCCAACAACATAAACAATTAACAATTCAATTCTTAATCACTTACACCTAAACTATTACTCAAACACACCACCTCTAAATAGATATGTAGTCCATAATCTGAAACACATTGTAATTTTTAAATCTATATCTCTTATCCCAGACCATAGTTAGCATAATATATATTTAATTCAATTAACAAAGATAAATTCATAAACATACCCTCTAATGTAAGACCTTCTAAAGCGCCACTCAAGACTGATTAATATCGAAATCGTCCTTATTACCTCATCTCCAACAAACAACGTCATTAAAATTGCCATAAACTCTCTCTCAAAGCCATAATCCTAATACTTCACCTCAGTGCTGAAATCGCGATTATCTCTAGTCAATCCAGATCTACTCATACATACTCTGCATCCATCCTTCTATATAGCTTATTAGGAATTATATATTATATATAGTTGTGAATTATATTGTTTGGACATTAGCATCAACCACCGAGGAGGGGCCATTTATTCTATAGCACAACAAATATAGATTATTAAATAGCTCTAAAAATATTAAACTCAGTAGCTTCACGTATAGTTTCCATTGCTGCTTTCACTTAAAAGCATGACTCAGCATAACAATAGAATCTACATTAATCCGCTCTACTCACGGAGACCATGATAGAACTTAACTAGTTATAATCATAAAAACCGCGAGACTTTACTGCTTTTTTCAAACGACATACTCACTAAATGCCACAAACCTTCCTACTATGTACATTCTGTGACGTCTTTGATACCATTGAATCTCTTGTTCAGATTCCTGCCGACACATAAGCTTTAAAAATATATCGCACGCCCCATAGTAAATAGGTTAATTAGAGCCCGGAAAACCAGTAATGCAATCGTTCTTCTTTACACCCATCTGCGCCTATACATACCCAGAGTAGCGCGTTCAACAAACCCCAACCTACTCTCCATTAATGTTTTTACCATCTGGTTTTCAAACCCCCTACTCATACCTCAAATACAAAAACAACCATCTTTAAAACCATCAATCAATGTCCTTCCTTTCATAAACCTACCAAATATAATTTATTTTTCGTTTTATTGAAGGGGTAAAGAAGAAATACAACACAGTCAACAGCAGGATCAAATACCTGCACATTGATTTTTGGGATTACATCAAGCTTAATACTTAAAACCAATTACTTTCACAACTCCCATTAATATTCCATACACAACGCTTCGGCAGGTCAAATCACTATCTGTCCAAGTAAACAATTAAAAACCTTTTCTAAGACTAACCACTCCTCAGAAGACCAACTACCACATAGAGGTGCCTTTGACACCACACCCAAAACCATATATCACTAACTACCCTAACACTCATACAGAGCTTCCTTATAATATAATATACTATTAACAAATATAAAAGGTATAAAGGGAGTGGAAAGGCCAGGCTTTCCTGTATACTATCATATGATATATACTATATATAATATATATAAACTATAATATAATATAATATAATATATTATATATATATAACTAATATACATATATATATATACACCTTTCTAATATACCCCGCCCTTAACTAGCTAACGGGGCAGACCTTTTAGCGGGTTGAGTGATAGTATAGGCTGACTTATGACATATATATATAATACGATTTCCTTTAAGACTAAACAATATAATTATAAATAGTATATTATAGGTTATTATGTGAATAGCAATAATACTTACTACTAATTAATTCAGTTACTAAACTATGTGTTTCGGGCCAACGTATTTCGGTTACGAGGCATTTGACACACACTTTAGAATCCCTCTTTCAATGTGCTTATTTAAAATTTATAAATATTTTTCCCAAATAGAACAGACTTCAACACAATCTAACTAGATTATGAAGAAAGTTGAAATTCTTCTCAACTTTCATTTCAATATAAAAAGGATATCTTTTTTTTTTTATCCCGCCAATATAGGAGACCATGATCATCTAGAGGAAAAAAAACTGAGGGTAGCTTTAATCCTTAATCCACAAGAGTCGGAAATGTTTTCTGGATATTGACCAGACAAAGTCCAACATAAAGCCGTATTTCCAGGCCTTTTAGGGTTTTCCTCCATGACTGCTCTTTGCTTCTTTTGTTTATTATACATAATTTAATTAGATCGAGACTCATAAGATAACTAACCACTTGGATCTCTTCCGCTTTTTTTCATATACTTCAAAAATCGCTCGTTAATCAATAAACTCACAAGAGGGTGGTTTTTACGGCAGATGAGATCACCGCATATCACTTAATGTAATATTCATGTCACTAAAATACGACACGATCTGGACGAGAAAAGACGGAAAAATATAAACTACTATTTAAACAAAATAACTCCCGAATTTTATGTGTTTTAACTACTTTGATTGTTACTCGTATCCGCCTGCCTTTATTTAAGTAGTTAAAGCCCTAATTTTACCAATGACTGTCTTCATACAAATATAAAAAATATACGAGAAACTTTGAGTGGTTTTAAAAGATCAGTTACATTAGAGTATCTTTTTCTTTCTGACTTGTATCTTCACGGACTTAGTCGAGTGTCTAAGGCTCGCTACAGTTATGGATATTATCTAATTAAACTCGAGGCCTGACTATTTATCCCTCTGCTTTATTATACTCAGTTTTATGTTATTCAAACTAAACTCGATTTTGTTTATGTTCTAATTCTATGACTAAATACACTTGATATAAGCTTTTCTGATTATATAATACTTTTCTTATTGTAATGAGATATGAGTTCTTTGCTGCACTTCTCACCCTTTACAATAACCCATTATCAAGAGCTAATATAAAATACAGCTACTCCCAGTACCTACTTGCTCTATAATCCTCACCTTCATGAAGTAATAACCCTATCTATAGAAATTTGTTTTAGGTTACCGGATAAATCAGTGACTATTTCTTATTTATA
>JABUQX010112124.1:0-29663 GCA_015478945.1 Trachelipus rathkii | reverse complement strand
AGGCACCCTGGCTATAAGACGGTGGTTAACTGTAAGAGCGAAAAAAAGCTCGCAGTCTTAAAAAACAGAACTCCCACATTTCTTTTGAGCCGCTAAGCTTAGCGCAACCCCGTTCATGATTGGAAGAAGTTTTCAAAGAATTTTTTATCCACTGCTTATAGTTAAGGCCTTATAAGAAGAATACCTTAATATACATTGCAACAATCGAAAGAGAGAGAACCGTCGAAAGAGAATAGGGAAAGTTAGAAGTGTCTTAGAGAGGAGCGGAATTTGCTAGAAAGACCGTTGAGCTTTTTAAAGAATTTGAATTTCACAAGGTTCGTTCAGACGACCCCATCCGGAATCTAGCCAGCTACTCAACAGCCTTGAGCAATAGAATCGAAAGATTAATTTGACGTTCACTAGGCCCAATTTAGAATATAAAAAAGAAGGAGGAGAATTGAAATGAGTTGAAGAATGAAGTGTCGAGTCATCCGCATATGATGTGAATAGAGTTAGATGTGCAGGTTGAGAAGACAAATGAAAAGTAGGAATAAAGTAAGGCAGATAAGACAGAACCCTGAGGCAACACCACTATTCGAAGCAGAAAAGGAAAGAAGAAGTCGCCCCATCAACACAGCCGATATAGCGATTTGAAAGAAATAGACATAAGTAACAAAGAGATAGGAGCAAAACCCAAAAGGAGGGCCGATGTTGTAGAGCAGCAGCCGACGCGCTGCCATACCCGTCAAAGCCGTCTGATATGAGCTAAGCGCCACCCACGCCATAGCTACTTTTCCCCGTAGTCCTAAGCGTGGAAAACCCTATAAATCCAGTAAGATAGGAATATTTCCCGAGTTATTTAAATTTATCTCCAATAAGACACAAAACAGAGACGAACCGAAAGCAAAAAATAACACCTGTCAACACCTTGCGCATCGGAAAGAAGTGAATGAAAATTCCAGCAGATGACCCTAAGAAGTGAGTAAAGTGTTTCTTGAAGAAGACTTTCAACATTAGATAAATACAAGTAGAGCTATGCGGCGATATTAGCAAGGGATCAGAGCCAGACTGTGGCTTCCTTGTTTCGTTGAACAGAATTGGACATGTTTCGTGCCTATACCTCCAACACTGAGAAAAGTGGTGAGCTATTGAGACATTTAAGTAAATTAATCAGATTGAACGAGGGTCTGTGTTTGGCGTGATAGCACGGAACAACTCCCCTCAAAACTCGGGGCAGGTAATGCCATCCGAGCACTACTTCGTCCCTCTACCTTCGCTAACGGTTCGTAGAGATTTCAGCGAGACCCCAATTTGCCACCCCGAGAGAATCGAAGCAGGTAATACAGGCCAAAGGCAGAGGACACCTGCAGAGGAGGAAGGAGGAGGATGAGGTAATGCATAATCGTCCAGGCCTGATTTAGACGCCGAAAATAGAGCGGACGAAGCCCGAAGGATGGCCTTATTCCAGTTGCGCAAGATTTTACAACAGAACCATCAGAGGAGATCGAATAAGAGAGGAAAGACAGATTTACAGAAGTGTAGCAGATGTTTTTGGCAATGAGTCCCAGAAAACTTATATCAGTATCTTGAGATTGAACCTATACGAGCTGTTACGCACTTTCGCTCCCCATTTGATAATGTAAAGCTGCCGTTGCTTCGTGTAAAGAGTATACCTGCAACGCATTTTTCTAGAGATTCGAAAATTAGCAAGAGTGATAGGAGAACGAGAATTTTCACACTCCCGATACGCACTGTCTCTGCCTGAATGGCCAGAGAACGAGAGCAACCACGGTCGAACCATGGATTATGGGCGAGAGAAAGATTTAGTCGAAGAAGGAAATGAACCTGCTCACCCATCAACGATTAACAGCTCCCACAAACTTATCGCAACAGCAAGTCGAAGCGTCCACCAGGAGACAAAGCATCACCCAATTATAATTTGCTAGTATACCGCTGTAGAAATAGCAAACGCCATAGGCTCCCATCGCGACAAATAACAGCAGATCCGATGCAAAGATGGCCAAAAAAAACGTTTACTCATGAATTTTTGGCCAGAGGCGGATGCTGCTTGCGAGAGATGAAAGTATTAAAATTTTAAGAGATTTTGTATAAGCGTTTAGCTGGTCAGATTATGCTTTTCAATAGGAGCGAACGGGTGTAGTGAAGCTATTTATAGAGGAGGCAAGGAATTAAGTGCGATGAAAACATAAGTCAAGTGTGTTCAAAGAATTGGTTGGACGCAGTCTCGAATATGGTAGTTCGGTTTGATTTAGTTGCCCCTCCAGATCGTTGCAGAATGAGACTTGAATGATTCGGCCCTCCCTCCCCACCTTTAAATCAGTTGAGAGGACCCCAACCATTCATGTTGTGTGTGTACATTGAAATCCCTAAATTGAGGACCTCAGTATTGGATGAGAAGCAAATAACTAGTACTGTGAGATAGTAGTAAGATATTCAATCAATTCAAGGAGTGAAAATCTGTTCTATTGGCTAGAGGAACAGCTAGCAGAGAGCACAAGCAATGTAGTAGCAAGCGCAAGAAGGATTTTTGAGCCACAGAACATCGAAGTTAGGAGAATTGAGATTCACGCGACGTGTTACAGGAGTAAATGTTTACAATAGGCCCCACACACTCCACCCTGTTCAGACGGCAAATTAAGAGGATAAGTTAAGTTGATACATTAAAAGAATGAGGATGAAAATTCTTAGCATCTGGGCTCAGACAAGGAGCCAAAAGGTAGCGTGTGAGCGGTAAGAGAGCCTGAATATTCATCAGAGGCAAAGTTAGACTTTAAGCCACGCGAATGTTGCAAAGTGAAGTCAATAGAGAACGCCCGCGCCCACTGCAGACCTAGCCGTGGCATTGTTTTTTATTTTAGAATTCTTCCACCAATTAATTTTAATGCCATCTCTCTCTCTCTCTTCTCTCTGCTCTCTGTTTCTCTCGTCTTCTCTCTCTCTCTCTCTCTCTCTCAATTCTCTTCTCTCTCTTTATCTTCTTCTCTGTCTCTCTCTCTCTTACTCTCTCTCTTACTCTTTACGTCACAACACACACACACACGACTACACAACGACAACACACACACACACACACACACAACACACACAAGAATAGACAAGGAGGCCCCCGCACAAAACAAAAGGAGGATCGGTGATAAAAATTTAACAAAACTTAAAAATTCCAAAAAAAAATAATATAAATACATAAATAACATACACCACCAAAAAGTTTAAGTGACCTTCGTTAAATTACGCTTAAAAATAAAAATATATTTAAATATCTTATGGCTTTAAAAAATAGCAAGAAAATGTCGTAAAAAACGTGATGTACAGCAAGATATGCAAAACTATGCTAGAACCATAGAAAACAAAAACCGACAAGCAACTCCCTCACACTAGCCAAATTACCTTACGCAAAATTAAAAGGAAAAAAAACTTAGATGAAAATTTTTGCTAAACATTAAAACCAAAAGTAAAGGCTAAAAACCGTACAACGTAACAGATAAATGTATGAAGAGGGTAGCAATGGATGCCCAGCTAAAATAAATGAACGCTTTTAAAAAGTAAAAAAGCCCTCGTTAAGACATCAAAAAATTATCTTAAAATTCCAGCCCGTGTGAAAGTATTAGGTAACGTATATATTACGAGTATCCCATTCTGATTGTAGCTCCGATTTTATAGATTATAAGCATTGGAATCATCAACAAACAGGCCCAATTAATAAAAATTAAAGTGAATATCAAGGTGTTGTAAATTAAAACTTAAAACAAGGCATGAACAACTAAAAAAGTTTTTCTTGTGTTAAAACTGAAAATGGGGATTAAAACACACCAATGCTACAGACTGACGAGTTTACTGCCCGTGCAACCTGCCATCTGTCCACCACGCAGTCCTTTTCAATTCTGGGACCGTTCTGTTTACACTATACACCCCCCTATCTCCCCCTCCTCCCCCCTCTTCCCCCCCCCTCCCCGTCATCTGACACATCATTTGCAATATATTACTTAAAATACTGCCCACTGTCCAGATAACAATACACCTTCTACATCTACAACATTCAACTTCTTCCTCTCGTGGATCGAATATCACGGACTCTTTCCGTTTATGCCAAAAGCCCTTGCTTATACTTCATCCTCCTACTAATCTACTCTCACTGCCTACCTGCTCATCTCCGTTACCATACTCGTGCGCCTAACGGGGCGTTTAGACGTTAATATCTGCTAACCACGCAACACGGATTGGTCCCCCGAATCCAGCGACATGATGCCACCGTATATGTTTTCACGTCTACACCCTTACAACCTTCCATGTTTTGAATTAGCTATTAACAACATTGACTTGTCCGTATAATCCGTCAGACGAAAAATACATTTATATCCACCGTGTACCAGCTTTCATGTTAATTGCGAGGTCCCTATGTGCCAAAGTAATTCATCACTGACGAAACCAACCTATTGCTTCCGCAAAACCAACACACTCTTTTTACTCTTTATTCCCACTCCTGTACCCCGCCGTTTCTTTTGCCATTCCAAACGCCCCGGACTTTACCGCCCATGCATATTCTCAATGAACCGTAAAGGGTACACCAATATCTACAAAAAAAAAAACTACAAACCACAAAACAATCCAATGGAACAAAAAACACAGGAACGCCACATTCAAGATCCCAAACAATGACAAAAAAACTTTTCCACTTCAGAACCATTCACAGGATCCATACACATTTTGCCAACAGCTGTTCATAAAAAACATTCGATTTTCTTGCCTGCTGGCTCTTCACCCCAGAACTATAAAACCCAGAAGAAATAAAACTGTGCGACGGTCTTGGCATCATTTTAGACCTGTATATGCCCACACGTCTCCATTTTTCAGCAGCTCGAGAACGATCGTTTTCACACGCACCAGTAGAATTCAATTAATTTAAAGAAGATGTTCCTCCACTCGTTCACCAAATCCGGGCGGTCAGGAACATATTGCCACCCCGTCACTTTCTCTCCTCACTCTCGCCCTTGCTATATCAGTGGGACTTTCATCACTGCAGTAGTTCTCCTCCAAACCAACGCAGGAGCCCCTACCGGTGACGCGCACCCTTCAATTCCCTCATCTCGAGACACCAAGCACATCAGTGTCCTCTTCCTTCATTTATACCCACACCTACCTCTTTACGTTTTACCTCCGGCACGCTAACTGAGCATTAATCGTTCGCGTATATAGGAACTTATCCCTGTGTAGTCGAGTTCGTAGTTCTAGTGTAGCATTGGGCAAACAAAAAAAAAAAAAAAAAAAAAATAACCAAAAGATCCGTCCTGCCGTTCCGAGGCACCATCACAAGCTCGCTCATTGAGCCACAGCAAATCCACCGCCCGGCTGCAAGCCTATCACGGCGCCCTGCTTTTTCTGACTGGATTTAGTTTCCTCCCGGACATGTATAGCCCCCCAATATGTATAGCCCCCCAATTGGGTAACAAAGCTCTCTCCATAGTCTCCAGGCGGTCTGTCCGCCGGTTTGGTCGGATATTTTATGCCACGCACCTACAACATAGTAACAAGGTACCCTTGTATCATGGTAGTTTTATGGATCTCCGATGAGCCGTTGAGATCTATAAGTAATTAACTGTACATAAGTATATAATAGTTAAATATCTTTATTATTTAATAAAGTAACGATCTACGTACGGATATACCTCTAGACCATACTATAATATAAAAAAATATATAAATGTTTATTATTATTAAATTTAAATGATCTATATATAAATAGTGTTTATTATTAAATCTAATTAAAATATATAGTATATATATAAAAGAATAGAAAAAAAAATCTCCTAATAATAATATAAATAATAGAATAATAAGTCAATAAATACCGTTTATATCTGCAAATGACAGGTAATACCTGAAAGAAATACAATATTAACCGTGTAACTAGTATTTTAAAAAAATTTAAGTCAAAGAAATTGAATAAAATATAAAAAGAAAGAGTGTCCCACCACAGACGAGTATATATATGATGTGTACGATATATATAGTAAGAATTAAATACACTTAAAAGTAATAGTATAAGTAATAATTAAGTTTATATCCATTACTAAATATTAAACATCAAGTAGAAATCTAAATACAAATGACATATAAAGATCAGAACAAATGTAAAAGTATATCTTTATTGGTTTCTCCTTCATATATATAATATATATACTAATAATAGTGAAATATATGATATATAGTATATATAATATATAAAAAATATAGGTATAATAATATAGCGTCAGCCTCTAGCAAGAGCCAACCATCAGCATATCTCAAAAACTACAGCAGCCTACCAGGCAAAGCGCAAAACATTGCCCCGCTGGAATGGACTGTGTCCGATGTTTAGTGCCCCGGCGAAAAATGCAAAAAATAAAAAAAAAAAAAAAAAAAAAACTATATGATACTAACAATAAAAGTATATCTCAAAAACTACAATGCTACAGCGAAAAAGGAATGCATTTTTGGAATCCTCGTAAAATTTTGATAGGAGAAGAATGTGAAAAAAATAAAAAAATAAACAAATCCCTTTTGCTATTAATCTATAGTTAATAACAAGTATAAGCCCTATTTAGAGACCTAATTTATGTGGTTACGTCGTCTGAAAATAAATTAGACTTACTATTAAATTTTGCTTTTTTTTTTTTAACTTAAAGAATACCCCAGAGTAAACCGCGCACCGATGGCAGGATCGGGGTCTCTCGGCACGCTTCCGCGCGGAACTACGGGCGCGTAGGACTAATTCGCCCGCCCTCCGTGGAGCCGCGTCTCCATAACCCCCGCTTTGGTTATTTGGTATGTCGCCGCAGGGGGTTCCTCCCGCCCCTCCCCTACGGGGATATGGAAAAACGTGCCCCCCGCTGTGTTGGCCCCGTGCGCTCGACCCCCTAAATTGCCGTTAATACCTTTAAGATATATTTATATATATTACTATGTCAAGCATCCCGCCAAAAAAAAAATAGCCCAATTTTTTTTTTTTTAATTTGTTTTGTTAATTTGTTTTTCTTTAACATTTTCCGAACCAAAATTTTACAAGACGCATTAACAAAAATGTTATTTCGAAAAACCGTAACTCAAATCTTTTAGCTTTCTAGCTTATGTTTTTATTCTTTCTTTTTTTTTACAGTTTCCTGGAATGATCATTTCGTTTCTCTTATCATTCCTTTCCCGGTAGCCTGTTGTAGTTTTTGAGATAGGAATGGGCTTTCATATGAGGCATGGTACCTGATATCTCACGATAGTATAAATGTGGTATTATGTATTTAATATTATACTAAATTACTTAGCTAGTATTTATCATATTCTTATTACTATATATTTATTCAAATAATAAATAATATAATAAAAAATACAAAATAAGATAAAATATAAGATATATAAAACATATAGAAATAATAATATATAAGGTAAAGAAGTATAATAATATTATACCTATATATTTATTAATTTATATCATTACTATATTATATACTACCAAATTATATAGTTAGCTTATCCTATATATTGTTTATTCTAACATTTAAATATTTGAAAAATTTATTCTTGGGAAAAGGAATATGCCCGATGATGGATAATAGGTATTATTGCTTATTTTTATTCAATTTAGCTATGAAAAGCCCTTCCCCCGTTGTTACATGTATAGTACCAAATACTTAATTTAAATACATTCCAACTGAGTAATTTCTTAGCCTAACATTTTTTAATAATAGATTATAGATAAGTTGTGTTTAAAGCGTTTTCTTTAATATAAAATCTACACTTACTCCATTATGCGTCATTTCACTTAATTATGTATATAATGCTAAATACCACGTAAATAAAGTTAAATTAAATTTAAATTTAATATCAGATATTTTTATTTAACAAGAATGTCAGACAACTTGCCACCAAGCCACACATGTCTGTATAATATTACGGGAAGGAACGAAAAGCTTTCAATATATATCTATTATTATCAGTTATATTATAGGTAGGACAGACAGCCCGCCTTCTTATAAGATCTGACGCCTTAAAAAGATGACGTGCTAATTCGTCAGCCCCGGCGGCCAAGATTTACTCCTAAGATCAGAGTTGGAGCCCGCCGATTTCAAAAATGCATTCATTATTATTATACGATATTATTCAGTTGTGGTTGTTTCTTTTGAACTATGATGAAAAAAACCTCCCAGGACGTTCTTTGTTAACTACTTTCTATATAAAATAAAACTTTGAGAATCATAATATAGTTAAAAAATGTCATACACGAGAAACAAAAAATAAAACATGTTGGTAGGAGCTACCTACCCGCCTACCATATATATACGCCCATAAATAGTTAAAGAAAATGTCTACACGAGAAACAAAAAATAAAACATTTGGAAATTATAAATAGTTAAAGAAATGTTAGAGCATATAAATAGCTAAATAATAAGACTATATAAAACAGATAATAAATAGCATGTTTAAAGAAATTTCATAATTTCATGTATGAGGAAGTGACCAATTTGGAACAATTACAAATAGTTGTAGAAAAATCTGTCTTGGGAAACCGAAAATAAAAAGTTCTGAAACAATTAGAAATAAGGTGATCGAAAGGAAGGGCTGTTGTAAGAAAATAAGGCATATTAATAATGTTTGAAGAGAAAAGAGAATTAAAGATGAAAGTCATAACTGATTTTTACACAAGCCGATTTATATTGCTGCCGGCGTGTTAGTGATTGTAGCTAGTGAAACTATTATGGTGTGGAAAAAGATGGGGTAGCTAGACTTTAAGGTACATGGTGGTTCAGCCATTGTTTTTATATCCCAAACATGACAATTAGATCATTGTCTAGAGATTAGGGAGCATTGTAGCTGGATGACCTTGAAGAGAGAAGAGATGATAAGCTTAAACGAAAGAATAACGAAATGTATTAAGATCGTTTTGTTTGGTCATGCACTGAAAGGAATGAATGATAGTTGATTGCTAAGCCGCGATAAGCAAGATGGTGCTTATGTGTTGGGAATCGCACCTGGTTGGAGAGATGAAGCTTTGCATGGGAGAACGAAGGCAAAAAATGTGAGATTGAGTCTCAGCTAAACAATGTTCTGACAAAAAAGCCGAACAGCTGCACTTGTCTTCAGAGACGGAGAAGCACAGTGTGGATGAATTAGTTCAGGCACGTAAAATGCTGGCGGAGGTTTATGAGGGGTTCGTCTGCTAGGCCTGGTCCAACCGATGAATCCTTTATTGCAATCGACCATACCCACAGTGCAGGATCAGCTCAAGTCTTGTGTTATAGCACTAGGGTAGATTTTTTTCTGACTGCGACGGGCTCTCACTTGAGGATTATGGTGAGTGGCTGACGGTCAGCCAGGAAGCGTCGAGACTTTCTCCTAACTTACTTTCACGTCGTGCTTACTGACGACTTTCTGTTTTAAAGGATATTACGTGGGGGTCAGCGCCACCCTCCATAGTCGCGCCAGGATTAAAGTGAAGACGATGATGATGGTGTGTGTGCATAACGCGAACTGTACAATATATTTGTATAAAGTTAGTCTATAGTTATATAGGTATATAGCTATATATATATATGTATATTATATAACTACGCTGAGTACGTAATAGCTACAGCCTTTATGAGCTGCGAATTGTGGTATCCCTTAAGGTCTGTTTAATTTCCCACTCATTTTTTACTATTTATTAACGTATCATCAGCTGACAGATATCTTAATTATAGTATATATCTCTAATATATACTATATTATAAATATAACTATAGTGGACTTATATATAAAATACTACATATAATGTACTATTTGAATATATATCTAATATACTTCAATTATAATAATATGTCTTATAACATATATATATTACCAATAGTTTTAATAAATTAGCCCTACGGTCAGTACGTCATAGTCCTATTAATATATAATATATAATATAGTTAACCCTATCACCAAGGTCACTATATATGATACGATAATGCGTCATTTGTATATATATGACTACTATATACACTGCTACCGTATTATGTTACTTATATAATGCAGTGAATCATCGATTTATGGAGTTTTTATCCCACTCTTTTGTTTGAGAAATGAAAAGAGGCTCTGAGAAATACAAAAGGATTCGGAGGGTGCCATATTAATGTAAATAAAAGAAGAAATTTAGAGTTTATTATTTGTCTTTGCAGTGAAAACTCGATTTCTGAATTGCGAGTTTGACGCCTATTTTCATCTAAACCTTTCTTTGGATGCGAGTATGCATATCTTAGATCCCGTAACCCACCAACATAGTATACTACCTGACAGTTAAGTATAAGTATTTAAATTTAAATTATTTTAAATCTAAGGATATTATAACCTTAACTCATAAGACTAGGATCACTACGATACGTACCTCTATATAATATTATATATAAATATAATATATCTACTATGTTTAAAAAATATATCTATACTCATATATATATATATACCTACTATATAAGATTTTCAAATACTATACTCTTATATATATATCAGTGTTATATATATAATAATATATATAGTATATAGTAATATTATATAATTATATATATATATAATATAATATATAATTACCTATATATATAGTATCGTATATTATAATAATATATAATATATTATATATATATAACTATACATATAACGATATGTATACTAACAGATATATACTATATGTACTACTATATACTAAATCTACTATATATATATTTGGTCATGTGAACGCTGATGACCGCAGTTTTCTCTGATCATGAACATTTTTAGGTTGATCATATTTACATTATGTTTAAATTTTTAATTTTGGAGTCCCCCGGTAAAAAAAAAAATATTATATAAAATCTCACTAGATCTTACGGTGGAAGAGTGACAGGTAAAGTTAAAAGTTTCAAATTTACTTTCCTTTTATAATTATAGTTTAACTGTATGTGTGCGTGATACACTTGTATCAATAAATATAATACCTAGTAATACTACATACTATACTACTCAAATAACTAACCCCAAGATAACCATATATAATATAATACCCGGCTACGTATTACTATAACCTATACTTACTATAACTACTACTAGGCTTACTACTCCACGAAACCCACACATGCACTATCTGCTATATATACTATAGTACTCATAGTCACACAAACCTAGCTACACTCATCACATATACACCATACAGATAGCTACGCGCTAACCCGATGTATACTATAGAACCGGAGACGCACGAAAACGAGCCAGAACAAGACCGCAAACAACACGACCGAGAGAGCCACCGGCGAGACCGACACTGAGAAACCCGCAACGGTAACAGGAGCATCAACAACAAAAACATATTTGTGTACGATTTTTGGTAACGTGTACCTCTAACACCTTGTATCGCAGCCACAGTCTACTCCCACATGAACCTACTTTATCGTCTTTTGCCCTACACCCGACCACCCCACCCGACCGACACCACACGACGACAGACCACAAAGAGGAACATTCAAAGCCACTCATCCCACTCACCGCCGACGACAATCCGCAACCAGAACCCAGCGACACGCGGCACACCTCTATCGAACTAGACCCGACACCCCATGACGAAACAATGATATCTGTGTGTGACTAAATGGTATGACACTTACAGGAAAAGACCAAGAATACATATTGGAATCCAGCGATAAAGCTTCTACATGTACCGGAATGTAAAAATCAAAAAACAAAAAAAAAAAAAAAAAAAAAAAAAAAAAAAAACAAAGAGAAACAAATCAAAAAACGTACGACACTTACAGACAAAACAAATTACACTATTTGGAAAACCCCAAATTCAAAGCCGCAACATAACACACCCACCTCAAACGCCCCAACCCCACAACACCACAACCTGCAAGACACAGCACTACCAACGCACAAAAACCCACAAATCACACAAACACATACCCACACAACCCACCTGAACAACACCGAACACACCCTAGTCAACACACACAACCAGATAAAACCAACAAAACCACAAACCAACAACACGCGCGCACCCTGACTCCACACCAACTACCAGTACCTCCTACACACCGCCCACACCTACACACACACCCCACACACTCACAAACACAACACACCAACACACCCCCACCCACACGTCAACAACACCAACACAAGCAAACCACCCCTACAGACACAATACCGCAACCACCCAAACAAACTCACAACCATACACACACACACCAACCCACCTACACAAAAAGATGACACACCAAACAAAAACAACAACACGACGGCTTCCGCCGAAACCAACACACCCACCCAACGACGACAACACCCACAGCCATCCCCACAATAAAAACATTGAAGTTCAATTACACAACACATCCAACACTGCACACCCCACAATCCACCACCTACACAAACAACACACCTTCACAACACACCGATCCAGCCACACCATACCCCCCACGCAAAAACAAAACCAAACACCCACACACGAACCCACAGGAGCAGCACTAACAAACCGCGAACAACCAGACCAAAACACACCCACACGCACACCCACACCCACCTTCAACCCCCAAAACCCACACCCAACCAACCACACACCAACACCAAACCAACACACCACCACCCCAACAACCCACCACCCACCACCACAAACCCACACAAACTCCACCCACCCCACCCACCACCACAAAACTACACCCAACACCAACACACACCCACCCAAAGCACACAGACCCACACCAACCACCACACACCCCCACAACACCACCCGCCACATACCGCACCCCTCCCACCCACCCCCCACCACCACAACACACCACCAGCCACATCAAACAAACACCCACCACAGCAACCAAAACACAACCCACACTACCAAAACAACACACCCCAACCAACAACAACCGCACAGCCGAACAGGAGCCCAACAACACCCACCACCACCACACACACACCACACACACCACAACCAACAACAAAAACAGCCACCCCCACACCCACACACCACAAAAACAACGCCCCAACCAAGAAGCACAAGCAACAAGCGAACCAGCCACGCCACACAGCACGACAACACCACCACAGGCCACTCAAAACGAACAAACCCCACATCACCAGCACCACCACACAACCAACCACACCACACACCCCACCAACACCACAACAACACGAGCCAAAAATCCACCACACCAACAACCACCGACCCACACCCCACACCATCAACAACAACCACCCGATCACCACACACCACACACCCACCACACACACACAACACCACAACGAAACCCCCAGGACCAACAACCCGCAACACACCCCCAACCAACCACACTCCGCACAACACCCCCAACACCAAACACAACAAACCAACATACCCACAACACAACACACACACAGCTAACCACACCCACGCCACCAAAACCCCACCCCAAAAGCAAACGCATCCCACACCCACCACCACCCCACAGCCCACCAAACCACACCCCAACCCCACACAACAAACACCACACCCACCACACAAACACCGACCATCCACCCTAGAGGCCGACCGAGCAAACGCAGCCCGCCAACCACACGCCAACCGTCAACACCCAAAACACAACACCCTGCAAACACACCCCAGGCTTCCAACCACGAACACACAAAGACAAACCCCCACACACGAAACACCACAACCATAACTACAAACAACAACCACCCCTCAATCACAGATGCACTCGCAAACCACAATCGATACACCCGCCCCACACCACACACCCACCACAAGCCAAGCACGAGCAGACTCAAACCAGTCCTCCACAGCCCCCACCACCACTTGCCACCAGCGACGCCTACATTACGCATCATATGCACCTACTTTAAATCACAAAAAACAACCACACAAACGCACCAACACATTACTCACAACACAAACCGCAGATAACGAACCCCATCGCACCACACACAGCCGACTATCTAAATACAGCTTTAACCTTAGACCGAACTAGGCCTACGTAGCCATGTGACATTCCACAGAACCCTCAATGTGAACATTACTGAATTTTTTAGTATCGCAGGTAGCGTCCGTCAACTCTTTTTCTACTACAAGGTTTCTCTTACTTTTGTCATTTTAGTTCTTCCTTTCTGTGTTTTTTGTTTTGTATACCTTCTAGTCAATAACGCTTTACTACAGTCGCTACAACACGACAACCATTCCCAAAATCATATCCGTGATCCCTATGCACGATGCTGTTCCTGCGGTCTCCAAAAAGTGTCCCCACACTTTTGCGAAACGCATAGCAAATCGAATCACATCCCTGGCTCTTACAGTTCCTACGACTCGCATTTGCCTTTTACACCGTCTGACTATTCGTACAAACGTACTTTAATCATTTAATCTTGCACCAATCGCAATCAATACTGAAATATCATTTATTTCTATGGGCCTCAGACCCTGTAACCTGCAAAGTTACCCTCAGCAACCGTCCCACCCCTTCCCCGATTGTGTTCAACGCCCGCAGTTGGCGCAAAGGCGAACGAATACTCACGTACCCTGCTCGCGCTACCAATTGATCTCCACCTCGGCGGAGAACGTGGGCCGCAGAAGGTTAAATTACTGCACAACCGACCAAAGGCAGCCCACAGTAACCAAAAACGCCGAATACAAATAGATGGTCACCAACCACCAAAGCATGGAAAAAGGTGGAGAGAAAAGAAGATGCGTCATAAAGGAACACAAAGAAAACACTAGGGAATCGGAGGAAGTTTGGTACAAGAAGTGGGGAATAGTCGATAAAGAACTGGATTAGAATGAAGTAAGGAGAAGAGCTTAGCCACAATTTTTACTAAGAAATAACATGCTAATATCGAACACTGCACAGACCTCACCACACCTCGCACACACAAACGGCAACAACCCAACGACAACACAAGCCGAATGACTACCAATATACACGCGACCCGGGCAGATTCAAACACTACCTCTACCGCGTACCAGAAGTATAGAAAAGCGTAAAAAACCGTCCAACTTACATAGACTATATCAACACTGTGTCAGCACAAGGCTGCCGAACAACATAACAGATCCACTAACCAACACACACAACACCCTATATTACTAACCATACTAACAGTACTACCCCTACTACGGTAGTGATAATAAAAAGTCAAAAGGAAGAATACTGTTAATTTTTAACATAGATCAATAAAAAAAAATACTCTACATCAGTAGTACTACCATATTTATATATATAATAAATATTGTACGAGATATTATATTCATAATCATATCAGTACATTACACTTTATACTATAGTCGCCATAATCTAATAATATATACTACAAGATTAAATATTTATAAAGAGCATATATATATATATATATTATAAATATATATATATATATATATATAGTATTATATATTATAATTAATATATATATTATACAGATTATATTATATATAGTATATTATTAAATATTAACTATTAATATATATATTAATAATAAGACAATATATGATATTAATATAAATATATAACTGATATATCTTATAATTATGAAATTAATATATGACTTAAGAATCTAACGTATACTACCTATATACATATAATATTACTATATATTATACGTATATATATATATATATATACAAAACAGACACATAAGATATATCATTATGCACGAGCCGCCCCACTGATATATATATATATATACATGATATATACTATATAATTACTAACTATTATAACTAATATACCTATTAACTAACCTTCCATAATGTTCAGAATTATAATACACAAACATATATACTACTTACACTAACTACATAGCTAACTAATATCAATACGAATACACCTTTAAAATACTATATAAGTATATATATATTCGTATTTATAATTTAAATAATGTATACCTAGTATACCTATAGTATACCTATAATATATATATTACTTAAATTATATATACTTATAAAATTTATATAATAATTCATATATATACATATATACTAGTACTAGTATATATATTTTATTATATTATACGTTTAAGTAGGACAGTACCGTACCGGTACCACTGGCACCTTCGGTATGAGGAATAGAAGTTATATAAGGTCTGAAACTTGGCATATAATCTATATATGGGATTTGGGTTAAGCTCGAATCCGTGTAAAATTCTCAATTCACTAGGTTGGTGATATATAGAGGGTTGTCCCTGCTCACCGAGAGTGTGGAGTCCCTGATATACGTTACCGCCTTGTTGCGTGATTCTTGAAGCGCTCAATATTAGGCCTTTATAAATTGATATGTACATAATGACGTAATCTAGTCGCAGACGAGATTACGTCAGTGCGCGAAAGCTCACACACATCACAAAAAATAACATATTTATAATCTTAAATTTTAGTATTATATTATTATAATTATATTATTAATATTTAATTATCTATTCATTATTATGTATTATTATTATTACATTTTTATTAATTATTATTATATACTTCTGATATAGGTTCGAGCGTGATGACTAATCTATCGTCGCAACGAGATGACGTCAGTGCGCGAGCGCGCGCCCCCCCCCTTATATTATCTTATATTATTTTATTTACTATCATTATTATTATACTTATATATTATTTATCATTGATCATCATATTATTATGTATTATTACTTATTATTTATATTATTATTATTATTATTAATTTATATTATATTATATTATTATTTATTTAATTATTATTATTTATATATTATATTTATTATTATTATTAATAACTTTCTGATATTGTTTTAAAACCCCTTCTACGTATCACGTCACTTTCTCTATTTATCTCATACATCTCCCCGCAGTCAGCTCCTGTCATTTCATTAGAATTTATCAATTTTTCCAATCGATTACAGGCATGCGACACTGCATCTTCCTCCCTTTGTTTCGTTGATCTTTACGCGTTCGGTTCTATGTTGCAACGCAATCAGCAGCACGCCTCGGCCTCTCGGTGATTACGCCACCGATTCCGCGACTCCCGCGCTCCGAGTCCGCCTCGTATCTTGTAGTTCCAGGACATCACTCGCCCCTAGAACGGCAGGGTTTCGGTAAGACTAACTACATATGTTTCTAGTTCTAGGAACACCGAAAAAACGCCAATGGATGAGTATGCATTTTTACCAACATTGGTTCGCTGAAATTTATTATTACTATTATTTTAATTTATTATTATATTACATTACGTTATTATTATATTAGATTATTATTATTGATTATTCATTATTTATTTATATTTTATTATTAGAAAATGAGTATTATTATTATTTCTTCTTACAAATCATTGTTCCGTATTGCGAAGTCATTGTATCCTATTCATTATTATAATTGTTAATTTTTATTAATCATTATTATTATTTATAATCATTATTATTATTATTATATTATTATCTATTATTATTTATGAATTATATCATTAATATTAATTATTATTATATTACACTATTATTTATTATATTATAAGTATTATTATTAATTATATAAATATATAATAATATATATATAATATATACATATCACTCATAATATATATATGTAGAGATATGTATATCATATAATATAAGATAAGTTTTTACGTCGAGCTAATTAAAAATGTTCAATATATAAAAAATATCATAAATATATTATATATACACCTATATTTAATTACATATTAGTATATTAATATATTATATATTGATATCTGTATTTTTGTTGTCTTTTCGATCTGCCAACGTGTTCCGAAAGAGGTTCTGAAGTCATTAATATTATCCAACATTTCACTCTGAAAAATACCACCTAAGCCTAAGACAGATGAACGTCAGATTTGACAACGAGTTATGTATATATATACACTAGCTCGCATATATTGTGAAGCAGACTAGTCAATATATATACGGAGTATGAAGTTTATACGATACAATATATTAGGTTTAGTGAGATATAAGTATATATATCTTACCATAGTAATACATATATATTTATTTATCATATTTTGTAAGTCTGCGTAGTCATAAATGATAGTAAGAGGTCGGACTAGGTTGAAACTATGAATTAATTAATTATACTACTGTAGAAACAAATTGAGCTAAATTCATCCGTTAAAAATTTTTAAATAAAAATTATTGTATAAAAATAAAAAGTGAATATATATACATATAATAATTATATATTATATAACTACTATAAATAAAATATAATACGCACCTATATATATGATAATACTATATATAATATATTAATATAATACTATTTATACTATATATATTTATATATACTATATACATTTATCTATTATTAGTATATATATATATAATATATAGTCCATGTGGATTGCTTAAGCAGTAATGAGGTTTTATGCGTAGGTTAAGGGGAGGAAGGGGATAATGGTCTGGTGGAAGCTATCTTGGCCATCAGGTGAGAAAAGATCAGGGGGGCAAAATTTTGAGAGGATATATTGATAGGAAATTCGTAGGGTGGGAGTAGAATGTGAAGGAGGAGTTAATAAAAGCAACATGCTCTTAAACAGTGATGGAGTGAATAATATGGGAAATACAAATCGGAGAAATATTAGTGGCTCGATTAACTAAAGGAAAAAAAAAGGAAAGATACTAAGTCACCAGTCTAGATGGGTGAATAATATTTTTAATGTTGCAGATGAATAAGTTTAAAACTTGGAAACTATATTATTAAATTAAATTTAGTTGTGACAGGTGAGCCGACGAGTTCCGCCCAAGGATTGGGTAGTAAGTGGTTGTATTTGGTTTTCCCCCTGTATATTTCTATAAGAGGGAAAAGGGCGTACGGGATGGACTGTGTGGGAATTATAGGAGGGAACGTTGTATCTTTTGTGGCCAAATTTCCATGTGAGTAGGGAACAGTCTTGGGAGTTATGAATCGTTAACTCGAGAGGGATTGTAGACGACACCGGAGGAGATTACGAAATGGGCCCGAATGAATCCCACAACGAGGAGATGTTTGCTATGAGGAGGAAAGCGGGCTGTGATTGAGCTCCTAGAGTATTCACGCATGAAAGATCGCTTGTTGCGAGCAGATGTATAAGATAAGAGTAACAGAAGTGTTACCGAGCCCTTGTTTTTCTTTCTGACTCTGGAGAAAGACCATATGATAGAGTGATATCCGGGGGGAATTAAATTGGAGGTGCGGTAGTGAATATGTAGCTAGGGTGGCAATTGAGTAAAAGGATTGATTCCAGAGATGCTCTTTATTGGATTAGCAGAATGTGTGTGCAGATCATATTAGGGAGGCAGAGTCGTCAATGTTTTGGCGGCTTAATGAGAGAGATCTACAAGACTAGAGCAGGTAGTGGTGGGTAATTCCCACCCCGTCGTTTCCCAATTTATTTTATGTAGTTGTCTCTGCCCAGCAGAATGAAATATAGAGGGGAGGGTCCACGACTAGGCGGGTGGGGCGAGATTACGAATCGAATTAGGCTTCGGGAATGACGGAGAATAAGGTACTGTGAATCTTCTTGGATTAGGAACCATATACGAACTATGTGCGGATGATACATGCCCTTAGTGGCGAAGAGATACTCAAAAGGCTGTTTAGTATTTGAGTTGAAAGGAGTTTGTGCCACGAGGTGTGTGGACCCAAAAGGTTCTATAGAAAACCCATAGATAAGAGGAAAGTGTTAGGTTTGAGGAGGATGTAAACAGATGAGGATGGTGTTGTAGAGATAGAGTAGGAGGTGTAGATTAGAAGAAGTAAAAGGTTTTAGATATTTAGATGATGTAGAGGTAAGGAAGGAGATGAAAGGAATGAGATAATCGACAGTCAATCAGTAGAAGAAAGGAATTGTACGAGCATTGAGTGGTGAGGGAAATTATGGAAAGGGTTGGAGCTTTTGAGCCTACATAAACTTAAATATAAAGGAGATTGTATATTTGACAATAATATGTGATCCAATGATTACTTATACGGGCTGGACGAAACCATGGGGTTTCGAATGCAGAGTCCACCCAAGCGAAGAGCCTGGACAGTTGTTTGATATGAAAGGGTGAGATCCCTTTGGTATGTCTGGTCGTTCAGTAACAGATCTCAAGATTAGGAATAGTATTGATTAAGATGTGCAGAGATGTGATTTTGTGAAAAAGGTTTTGTGAGAAGAGCAGGAGATAGGAATAGTTAATGTAGGTATCGGAAGACGATGGGAGACTAGAGCGGGGAGAGGGGTGAGAGTGGGAAGGATAGTCTCTTGGTGTTGCGACGAGACTTAATGGCGTAGCTGGAGGAGGTGGGTGAGGGCCAGATGAAGGAAGATATGAAGGAAAATATGAATTAGGGAAGCGGGCACGTAACACTACCTCGCCCGCGTATATCCGGGAACAAAGTTGTTTTTGCTCCATTTAATATAATGAATTCAACTTCTCCTATTACCTATATTATATTCAAATTATAATTTTATATAATATTTAATTATACTATAGAGTATAGATATATAGTTATATATATTAGTAATTTATATATATGACAGATAGTAGATTATTAATAATATTATATAAGTAATAATATAGTATATATATGTATAGTATATAGTATTATTTTTCATAAAATATTATCATATTATATATATATATGTTGTTTAGTCATATACTTCATCTTATGAGGGATTTTTGAGTGTTGTTTTTCTACACACATTCTCTTGCGTTAGTCCCTCTGTCTCCAACTCTTCTAGTAGAGGACCTTGAAAGAATCAAGGGTAGCTGAAGTGGAAACTGTGGAGAGGGCATCCCATACCTTTATTAATTTGCTATTATTCCAAAGTTCCTTCTATGAGAACTTTTGAACAAATATTGAACATAAATGTGATTTTTAAAGGGCCAAAACCAACCTTATATAATTATAGTAATTTATTATTATATATTTAGTCACATATATATATATTAGTATATAATTCAGAATACACGTATGATGTAATATGAGGTACTATTATATTAATATATATAATTATACTATAATATACTTTAGTATATATATCATATATATTATCGTAAAATAATATTATCTATACATATTGGGTGATTTAATTACCTCTACACTATATTATAAATAATAAATACTTTAATTCTTAAATATTGTATGATTTATATATCATTCCAAAGTGATAGGTAATTATGTATAATTTCTTTAATAAATAATATCATTGTTCTTTATATTATTGACTATATATACTTTAAATCATATATAGTTATACTTAATTGTATATATATATATATATAGTATACTATATAGAGAATTTTATTTCATATATTGCACTGATATATGATCCTACTGATTATTATAATAATTGTTATTACAATTGTGATATTATTTCAGCACCCCATCCTTCATTTTTAACTGAATTAAATTTGTTAAAAAAACGTTAAAGGTGTTACGAAAAGTTGTATTAAGTGAAATGTTCATATTTCCGAATGCTTGTAATAATTACTTAACGCTTTTTTTTTTAACTAATAAAATTTAAATCTCTTTTGTATACTTTCCTCGGTAACAACATTTTCCTAAATCCAGAGTCCGAAAGTTTGTTCCCTTCTAAAATAAGAACTTCAAGATTCCTTACTTGATACAATAATGACAATAGCGACGAAGAACTTCCGATTTCACATCCAGTTAAATCCATTTGCAAGGACTTGCGTTTTTCAGTGTAAAGTTGGATTTATTACTCAAAGAAACCTCTTCCGACAACTGAATATTCAACATTCGAAAAAGTACACACAACTTTAAACAATTTTGAATATTTCACCAATATATTTAAGTAACTTATAAAATATGATATATGAAAAAAACTATATTGTATATTATAATATATGTTCTATATAATTGAATATATTATATAATAATTCTTTGTAATTTTACATAACTACAATGTTAATCTATGTAATAATTAATATATTATATATAATATAATATTATATAATACGATAATAATAATAATAATAATAATAATATATAATTAATTAATAAATAATAATAATAATATAATAGTAATCCATAATAATAATATATAAATAATAATAAAATTAATGAATAATAATAATAATATAATAAATTAATATAATAATAATAAAATAATTAATATGATGCTAATATTATAATAACATTTAATATGAGTTGCTAATATTTAATACACATTATGATAAGAAGATTACTTCATAATAATATAATAATAATTCAATATAAAATAATAATAATAATAATAAATAATAATAATAATAATATATAATAAATACATAATAATAAAAATCAATAGCACTCATTCAATAAATTAATCAATCAGATAATAGAATAAATTAATAATAAAATATCAATCGATAAATAATAATAATACATATAATAATAATATAATTAATGAATAATAATAATAATAATAATAATAATAATAATAATAATCACGTAAATAATACTCAGCAAAAATGATGATGAAAATAATATGAATTAATAACTAATATAATAATTACTATAATAATAATAATAATACGGTATAATAATTAAATGAATAATAATTTAAATAAATAAAATTTTACGAAACAATGGAAAAGCAACTCGCTATTGTTTATCGGTTTGCGCGCAGAACAAACTATTATTTACCGAGGACCTGTGCGGGGTGTCTTTTTTTTTTTAAAAAAAGAAATTTGTTATCTCTGAATCACAAATATGTGAGTCTCGCTAACTACAACTTCCGTTATGACTACCTTCACAAAGCATTCGCTTATTATATAACAATCTACGTTGTACAATCGACCATTCATCTTTCAACATGATCATAGACGACTGTTCAAAGTGAAAGTGAATATTGAAACCTCTAAGAAGACCTCTTCCGGACCACCTGAATAATCAACATCAGAAAAGAACAACAAAAAATATTTACAATATACTATATATATATATTATATAATATTAATTAATAGTTAATATATAATTATCATATTATACTAATCTAGTGGCCACTACTATATATTATAGTATTAATATGACTTTAGGCAGTAACCGTCACACTCAATATACAACCTTTAATAAATCCTAATATATAGATACGTACTTGACTACTAGTTATTAATATTATATATATATTAATATAAGATATCAATATATCATATATATATATTATATCCTATATATATATATCTATTTGTATATGATATATATAATATATTATTATTAATAGTATATAATATATACTATATTTAATATAGTGACTATAGAGTGTGTGGTGGGGCATATACTATATATAGTCAAATGATTCCTTGTATAATTATCCACCATACTATAATATATAGATATATCTATAATTAATATTCTGATATATTATATGTATATATATATATAATATATTTTAAATGAAAATAATCACTATTATTAATAATAGTAAGTAACAATAATAATAATCAGAATAATATATAATAACTAATAATTATAATAACTAATACATAATAACTAATAATAATAATAATACATGAAGAATAATATAAGGAAAAATAATAAAAATTTAAATGATAAATAATCGTCATGAATTATAATCATAATATTAAATAATAAATCCAATAATATAATAATAATAATAAATAATAATATAAATAATAATAATAATTAAATATATAAAATAAATAATTAATAAATAATATAATAATAAGATTAAAATATAAATTAATGATTTAATAATAATATATACATAAGATGAGAACAATAGAGAAGTATGAAAAGAATATAATTAATAATAATAATTTTAAATAATAACTAACTTAAATAATAATGTAATAATAATTAATTAATAATATACTAATAATATAATTTATCTTGAGAAATAAGTATGGATATTAATAAATTAAAATAATTATAATAATAAATATTAATAAATTAAAATGTTACGAATCAATCATGTGATCGTGCATACTCGTTTTCATCAAGGGAATTAACATACTAAAATATATTATATCTACCGGACCCTGTGCAGTCGGTGATAGGATGTGAGAGCGGACCAAAGACCCGGAGGCGGAACCCGGAGCCGGGACGTCGGAATCGTGCCGGTACCAGAGGCTGAAGGAGAGGTTGTCTGATGCTGCATCAGAACAAACGCCTAAAGACACGAAACAAAAGGGATGGATGCAGTTTCGCATGCTGAATCGGTTATTGAGAAAAATTGGATAACTCTATAACGCAAAGCAAGGAGCTGACTGACTAAGGAGAGATGATATGAGAATAAATCAGAAGGAGAGAAAAGAAGCAAAGTTTTAAACAGCTGCAAGCTAAGAATATATTATAATTAAAATGCAAATAATCAAATAATATATAAATAAATAATAATATAACAATAATAATAATCAATAATAATAATAATAATAAATAATAAATGAATAATAAAATAATAATAATAATTAATAATAATAATACATTTAATAAATATAATAATAATTATGTAGAGGGTTGGGGCGCGCGCTCTCGCGCGCTGACGGAATCTCGTCTGCGACTAGATTACGTCATCACGCTCGATTCCTTTACCCAGAAGTTAAAATAATCAATATATACAAAATCAATAATAATAAAATAATAATAATAATAATAATCATATAGCTAAGGCGTTCGTATGTTGTGCGTGCTTCATCGCTGCACTGACGTTATTCTTCGTCTTAGAGACGCAGATTACTGATACATCTACGCTGCGAATCCATAATGCTATTTAGTGACTATATATTAGCTCTCAGAACACGGCAACTCAAAAGCGCGTAAGCCGTGCATATATCAGGACCATCCACTTATGGCCGGCTGACAACCCATCTATTAACATCCCACCATTGAAATTTACATTCGGAATTCGAGTGACTTAACCCACTATATATAGATTATACTATGCGCCGAAGTTTTCAGACCATGACTCTATTCCTTCATAATCGAAGATAAGGACTTGCCAGATTGGTTCCGACCGTACCTCGTCACGACTTTTTTATTTTTTAAAAATTATACTTCTTATTTAAAATAATTAATAATACGATTTATTAAGATTTATACTCATAGTACTTAACCCTTAATACTATACTATATATTTCTAAATATACTCACAAAGCCCTATTAATCAATATACGAGACTATCCTTAACCTAGCCTACAAAGACCATAACTACTATACTAGAGCTACGTTTATAATATATTATATAATATATAACTATACTATATATACTACTATATACCTATATATAATATACACTATCAATATCCTTCATACTAATATAACTTTACTATATATAATATATATAAATTAATATATTTAATATATATAATCATATATATTTATAATACCATTAATAATATATATACTATAGAATATAATAATATATATTATATATATATATATTAATATATAAGAATTTTACCACCCAGTATATGTATATAATATATATAGTCATAATTATAATGAACATACTAACTATATATATATATATTCATTATAATATATATATATATCTATATATATATATAGATTGACTCTAAACATGCAATTATCATTCACCTTCCTCGTCCGGATCCATCCTATATAGTAACTACCTAGAGAAGTTACACTAACTTAGACTTATGCATGTGTAAACTTTAATGAATAATAAAAAAGTTGATTGCATTAATTACACATACCATGCTAAATAATAGAGCTATCCACATACACCAACTTATAATAAAAATGAAAAAGGGAATTTCGTTAAATTGCGTTGTGGAGTTAGGAAGCGATAGGAGAAGCCTGACGAGCCAATAGGAAGGCTGAAAACATCAACTTTCTGAGATGAAATGTTGCTCAGATGGAGTAATGGTAGCTTGCTTATTGGAGCATAGCCAATTTTTACGAGGCTCTTTGTATGAAAAAATTCGCACTTTCTTTATATTGTACACAGAAAGTGCAAAATCACATATAAAATGCAAATCGCTGGGAAAGCTAATTTTAGAATATATAATTTATGGATTTGCTACAACCATTTGAAGATTTAACTAAAAGAGGGAGTGATGATGATGGAGATTTTATTGAAATTTTATAGTAATGTCACCAGTTAATGCAATGCAAAAAATATTTAGCAAACACTTGGAAGGACAATTAGTAAAAACTATGAAGATGAACTTTAATATTCCTGTTATACTGAACGTTTTTAGTACCATTAACAGCAGGACTAGAAACTTTAATGACTTAGCGCAAACCAGTTGTAATTTAAGTCTATTCACATAGCATACAAAATTCACGCTCCCTTTGAATTATTATAGATCAGAATAACTAAGAATTTATGCCTCAAAGAAGATAAGTAAACAACTCCTTTTATAAAAAGCTAAAAGCAAAATATATACAATTAAGAACTTGATCAATAGAGATAACCCAAATAAGTTAATGAATGGCTAACACTAGTAGTAAAGATAGAAGCAAGCCCATTAAGAACGAAACCTAATATATGGAATTAGTAAAAATTACTATTTGTTCAAACTGTTACAGTGTGAATAAATATTTGACTTAGCACCCCACTTATTAGGTTGTGTTGATCACACTTGTTATGCGCGTAGGACTCAGAAAATAAACGCTCTTTATTTCACTAATGCATCCTTTAATCTGCAATAGCCATAGAAAAATCTCTCTGCTCCAACCTTCTAAGTGCATTTCAGCGATGAAGAATGTTTTAGCCAAAGCAGGAAATATTTATTACACAAGTCAAAAAGAAAGCCTATAGCTTTCGTCCAACACTAGCTGATCAGTTCTTCTTCTTCATATCATTAATAAGAGTCCATTTATAGATTATAATATAGAAATGGTCACCTATAAAATAGCAATTACAAAACAGCTAGTCTTAACTTCCTTTGCAACTTGCGTCATTCGTTTTAACAAGTATATTTACACCTATTTTCTTCATTAAAATTATCTCTTGTTATAACTCTATACCAGTAACGAAGACAGCTGGGTAACAGCGAACTTATCATATAAATATACTATATATATATATATATTATAGACTTATAACATCATATATACTATATATATTATATTATATATATTATTATAATATTATATATATATTAATATATTATATATATACTATATAATATATATATCATATTAATTATATAATATATAATATATATACTTATATATATATATATTAATATATAATATAATATATATATTTTATATATAATTAGTATAATATATAAGATATAATGAATATAATATACGCTACCACTTAACGTATAACACACAAAATCCGTAATAAATTAATATTTATCCCTGATCCCTCATATAGTACCCTATCCCTCGAGCTACTAAAGTACTAGCGTATAATACCTTAATTAATATATACCCTAATATATATATGTTTACATAAACTGTTTAGTTTTAGGTTAAAATACATTAAAAGCTCTTGATTAATTTAAAATGATAAAGATATAATATAAACATTAAATCTTTTTATTGTCTTTTGGTCAAATATGGCATGTAGTTTAAAAGTTCTTATCTTACCAATCTATAGTTACCTATTATGTAATGAATTTTTAAGAGCTGCATTTATTTCGACCGAGATTTAAAATGAAATGTTAGTCATGGTTTGAGATATATCAAACCTATTTTTAAAGCAATTAGGATTAAAACAAAAACTTATATTAGTGCATAAAGATGGCAGCCATATAGGCACCTACTATTTATTTAAATAATTATTATAATTTAGTTTAATAATATTAGTTCATTATCTATTGACTTATCATATAATCACTACAACAAACAATCATTAAATAATTCTTTTACACTTTTTGTATATATAATTTCAAATAAATTTATTTCAATAAAATGTCTCTCAATAATAAAACCTTTGGAATGTATAACTTATATTTATTTCACAACTACCTTTTAAAAACACCTCCCAACTTTTTAACTATATATCAGTAATATAGTATATATTATAGTATATATTATACCTTTTCATACTCATCTACTTAGCTTTCGGCACTTATATATATCATATATATATTTAAGACTACTCATAATCTATATTTATATTCAGAGGGCGGCTATCATACCTACAGTAGAGGTAGGAGGGGGATATGTAGCTCCTACCCTCATAAATTTATGATACGTACTTTGTTATAAAAAATAAATAAATAGTAAAGTTTACTAATATATAATTATCAATTATATTGAAAAGAAAAATACAACTGATTTTATTAAAATAAATATTATTATAGAGAAAAACATGTTATCACTCCCAGATTAGCTAGTTAACTAATAAATTAAATCTTAATATTGGAAATTCTATTCTCTTACCCTTTAGCTACGTTTCCCTAAGACAGTACAATCTCCTAATCTCTCATGAGGCTACGATAAATTTTCAATTTCTTCGTATCTACTATAAAAATCTTTATATACTGGCCAGGCTCGCGTCATCAATACACTTGCCGCCCTGAACCGCAATCGAACAAAGAACGAAAAATCACCTCAGGAGAAATACAGCTTAGATGCTCGCCTCAGCTATGAATACACGCTTACGACGACATAATATATCCGGCAAAATAGTGAGATACGAATATTTGTACATTCTCTCTATCTCCTCTCTCATCTACTCTCTCTCTCTCTCTCTCTATCTCTTCTCTCTCTCTCTCTCTCCTCACTATTTTAATCTATATCTATCATCTATCTCTATTCATCTATCTATCTATCTATCTATCTATCTATCTATCCATATTCTACTAACTCTTATCTATCGCTATCTAGTACGTAATCAGTTCACTTACGGCTACATGAGAAAAATGAAATGTATAGCATAGATTGAATTGTGTTTACTGCTTCAGCTTTGATCGAGTCAAGCGGTAATTAATATTGTCTGACGATTAATTGAATTCTTGATTTATGCTACATAATTTAAGTGCCGTTTACCTTCTGCTTAAACCTGAAATAATTTAATATATTTAATAAGTGTTTATTTAATATTAAATTCGTTATTAGTACATAAAATTAATAACTTATTATAACGAACAAAACAGCTTTACTTGAATAAAATTTGGTAAGTGCATATATTCCCGGTTTGATGTCTAATCTACACTATATAATTAACAATACTATAAATAAATCGTTTATCCCAAAAATGACTGTATAATTAACATTTATCCCTAACAAAAAATATGTACAGTAAGAGTATTGCAAATCTTGTAAAATGTTTTTCTGATATTTTCTTCTATTAATATATACATTATTAATAACCGTAGATATAAATTATATAATATATTATATGATATAGACAAATAAACACTCGGCCCTTAGGAAACTACATATACCCACGGTGTATATACTATTATATATAAGATAATTAATATGTAAATAACTGAATATCATCCATAGTTTCTATATGTAATAAATATATATAGATAATATATATATAATAGTATATTATTATATATTATTATTCACTACTATATATAAATACTATTATATAGTATTAAACAATATTAACACAAGCCATTATATATGCAAACAGTTCTACTTCTATGTAACTTTATCATTTACATTCATTATATTGATCTGTAATTATAATTACATAGTTGAATAAATATATATTATATACTTATATTTAGGTCCTAATAAATAATAGCAATAACTAAACTAATAAATAAAATACATACCATACTATACTACTATACTATACTATAGATTAGATAGCATAGACTCTACAAGTAGTAAGGGT